>JAQMCX010000001.1:27165500-27191933 GCA_029814765.1 Acanthurus leucopareius
CCCCCCCCCCCCCCCCCCCCCCCCCCCCCCCCCCCCCCCCCCCCCCCCGCCCCCCCCCCCCCCCCCCCCCGCGGCGCCGGGGGGGGGCGGGGCGCGCCCCCCGGGGGGGGTAATCCAGTGCCAAAACAATGCAGGTACATGCTGCTGGTAGCAACCAAACAACACAGATTTGCTGCCATGCATGTTGAAATAGACGGTTGGCAAGAGAAACTGAACAGTGTGATGGCAAAAGTGCAAACCCTGTTTGATTATCACTGACCTCATCCAGTTCTGAATAAAAAGGAAGGAATGGAAGCTAAAAGGTTGAGAACAAAGACATCAGACACCAAAATCCCATTGCGCTGGTTTGGCGAGAAAATGAAGGAGTAGGAAGAGCAATGAGTTGCACTTGCCCTCTTTTAATCCTGCAGAGTTGGCGGAGGTCGGCAGACACCAAGCTGAAGGGGAATTGTGGAAACAGTAGCCTGAGACTGCAGGCTGTGCAGCAGGCATGTTGCTGGTAGAGCAGACAGCACAGATGCTTTTTTATCATTAGTGTCACATCTGATTTTGAGCTCAGAACCACCTGAGAACTGCAAATGTGTTGCTGTGGTCTGGTCCTGAGCTTCATTCAGAAAAGAGGGCAGCCTGGATGGCTTCGACAGGCTGATCCGTGCTGAATGAAGTCTCTCAATCCAATTACCACTATGCTTCACACCTCATTACAATTACATGATGGAAAAAATTTACTGCAAAGTCACGATAACTACTTTAGTCGGATGATATACTGTCCTGGAAATACTTGCAACAAATGATATTTTTGTCATTTTTGCCATTTCTATAATTATAATAGCATAATGATGCAAGTAAAACCTTTCAAAGAGCAATAATAATAAATAAAACCACACAACCAAAACAACAAATAAATGGCCTCTCAGCTCTATTAGCAAAGACTTATCTTAAATAAATATTTACCATTAGGCACAGGGATATGAGAGCCATTCATTACTTAGTAGGCAATACTGATAATACAGCTTTACAATGTTTTCTCTGCCAGTGTTTTTAAAAAAAACAAACAGTGTGTCAATAGGCTCTCCTCTCTCACTCTGCTTAAACCCAAAGGTGCTGTGAAAAAACACTTCAATCATCTTCTCGTGTCGAGTTGGCTGAAATGCAATGGATATTCTTGTGTAAACAAACACACGTGTTAGCACAGCAGGTAATATCAAGGTAAGCAAAAATGGTCGAGGTCACGCCCTGGGATAAGTTGATAATGTGGTTATCATGACACACTTGGTCTGAACCCGCAACAACATCTGGCAACAGTCAAAATGAAGAAACATACTGACAGTAGCTTTATAGGGTTTGCACACGTGTGTCATACATGTTTTTAATGGTAATAAGTAACTTGGTTTCCTGGAATATCACTGATAATGGCATCGTATTTCATGGCATCACAAGTAATGCTGCTGGTAACATTGTCAGTTACGGCTGAAACGGTTTTGCTTTCTCACTGTTTTGCTTTCACTGCACAAGCTGAACTAATCAATCCATCAAAGATCAGAAAATACAACTACAGTATGAGCAAAGATTAATTATAATTCCAGGCACTCTGGTAGAAAAAAAAAATTGGCTGTGGGGGATAACTAGATTCATTTAATGGTCATTTTCAGTTTGTTTCTCTACTGCTGGTATCGCACAGAGCTGATTACTGCACATAAATGCATTTATTACATAATAAACACTCAAATGTTCTGAGCATAGAATCAACCACAGAGGCCATTATTCAACAGGTAACAGGATCATCATTACAATTTCATTTCATTTAATCCTTCAAGCAAAGCAAACAAAGCTGTTTTCTTTTAAAATGCAGAAGGACTTTCTGCTCCTTCCTAAGAAATGAAGAGTGTTTGAAGACTCAGTTTCTGAAGTTGTGGTCCCTCAGGTTACAGGTCACTGGAGGGGCTACGGCATGCATCCACTTCTATTATTAGACATTAACCCTTCAAGCTGACTGTTCAGAACTCAACAGGAACATAGTAAATTGGCTTAATTCTCCTAGAGATTAACAGTCATTTCATACCCATCAAAAAAGCTTCAAAGCTGAAGGTGTCATGACATATAAACAGACATAATTCATAAAACTTTTGCAATAAGATACAAACAAGCATGCAGCCTGATTGATACCTGAGAATGATTGTCTTTTGAAGGCCGATGATAAATGTAGTTTTCATTTCTCTTTAAATGAAAGAAAAAATAACAGCTACATTCTAGGTGTTACATTCATTTTTATTGTGTAATTCTCAAAATAAGACATCATTTCTCTTTAATCCCTGCTGTTTCTTTAAGCCTTTGACCTCCATGTGATCATTCTTATTTGGAAAAGCACCTCTGAACATGCACATACAATAACAAAGTCCTAAATCACTGCTCAATTGTATATTTACTACATCTAAGGCCTCTTAAGTTGATTAATGACCTGTCACCTCAACTACCACCTTATTAACCATAAGCAGTTCAGCAAGTTAAATGTTATTCAATTTACTACATCTTTAACTAAGAAAAAGTTTTCATCTGTACTTATCTTCATGCAGAAACTGCAAAAATGAAGCGTTCATGCTAGAGCCAACCTTTCAAGAAAACCCTCCTTTCCTTATTACATTACAATTTTTTGAAGCAAGCTATTCCATGTTCATTTCAAGCTGTTGTTTCTGTTAAAGTAAACTGGTGTGCAGGAGCTGTTAGTTGTTATTGGCAATGTGACATCTAACATACTAGACTAAGTTAACAGCAAGGACATAAAACTTAAGTCCAAGGTTAAAGATTTATTGAAAAATGGCAGCTAGTCTAGATTCATGCAGTACATAAGCACACATGACACACTGCTGTAAATCATTAGTCACAAATTACAAAAGCGTCAGTGAAACTAAACTCTCAGGTGGGGAGAATTATGAACTACATGGTGAGGGTCTCGCAAACACACCAGGCTGCCTGAGCCTGCAGCAGCAGGATCTTGAAATATTCTGCAATAACATGAATTTCAGAAGATATTTCTTTTTCATTTGATTCACACCAAAATCTCTCTGCTGTTCCAATATTTAAAAAAAACTTCCAAAAAAAAAAAAAAAATTTCTGCCAGGAGAGTAGCCAGTAAAAAACGTCTTTCTCTTCCAGTTGGAAACACACAATTGAGCTCCAAACTGCTACCTACCCATGTCTATCTCAAATGTGACATGTTTCCATGGCAACAAGACTGTGTAACAAAATCACCACAGGACTTAAGAAACGCTCCATCTCGCCGAAGCCTAACAGAAGTCGATTGCTGCTCTCGCGGGGCAAAAAAATTGGACAATCTCACAGTTTAAATGCTAAATTGACTGGGCTGAATGTACAGAATACGTGTCATGGAGTCCGAGGGGAGAGAGCATGTTTCTTTATCTGACAGCCAAACTGATAAACTTGATTAAATGTTGAGGATTACGGAAAAAAAAGGCTGTAAACTCTAAAACTGTTTGTTGCAGCTGGTTCAACATTAAACTCCTCTGACATCTCTGCAACAGACGAGACAGGCAACATCTGTTTCATGTTCTACAATCTGAGCTTTTCACATCTTGCTGTTCACTGTCATACATGTTAAATTCACCTTCCGCTATCATCCAAATCCACAATCTGACTTTTATATTTCTAGCTCTTTGTATCTCAGATAATGCTGTGAAGTGCCACACATTTAACCCTTAATCCCCAAGTATGAGCCTATAATACACACCAACATCTGCACTTGCATGTAAGCTTTAAATACATCAGAGGATTAGAATAGTTATTGTGCACTCTGGTGATTTCAAGGTACAAGGTTTGTTTATCATTTTTCAACACAATGTTGAATACTGAAATGCTAGTTTTAGTCCCTTCATGCTACTCAAAGAACAAAAAATATAAAATTGAATGACTAAATATGTCATAAGCCATACAAGCCATACAAATAAACTATCATTGATGATGGACTGAGGAGGATTGATATGAGGAGGGTCTCAGCCTGGGGAAAGAAACAGCTCTGTAGTTCGACAGAATTGCAGCAGATACTTGTGTATCATTTGCAAGAAAGCAGCAGCAGTGTGAACAGGCTGCAGCACTGTTGTCTTTTCCTACTCTTTTACTTTTTCTTTCAGCTCTGCAAAGTCACTTTACTGCACAGATATCATTGATGCTTGGTAAATGATTGCCAATGGTGTCCAGAGGTGTTTGGGGTTTTTAACACCTGCTGCACATCCTTTGCCAGATTGTGATATTTCCTCTTAACCTGACATGCCAGATGGAATGTTTCAGATATCTATAGGATATTGGATGTTGGAAGTTCGAAGGTGATTGGACAAACATCCTGTCTGTCACATTCATTACTCTTGCAAAAGCCAGCCAGGAGAAGAACGAAAACACCTTTTGCATCAAGAAAAGCCTTCAGTGCCGTTCTTTGCTCTTCTTTTAATGAGGAAATGTTGTTCAGCTCTGACAAAAATGTCGCTACTGCAGCATCCATGCTAACCTCCTCTTCTGCTACTGTTTACAAGCTTGCAGCTGCTTTGGTCAAAATGAAACCAAGCCTGTAGCTACCACCTCTTTCTCCTCAAAGAACATTGATTGGTCCAGTCATATTCTGACCAAACACAACCTGAACCGGTTGGAGCTTTTCAAGATAGACCTGCGAGGCCTTCTTAAGTTTTCTTCAAAAATATGGTTGTTTATGAGCTTCTTTTTAAACCAGAGTGGAGGTGTGATCTCCATGACAGGCTTTCTGTGATACTGATTCCCAGGAAAACTGTTCACCTGCTCCATCTGGGCTCCACTTGTGTAGACAGGTGTGTATGCTTTGCCTTCTTTATTTTTTAATCTAAAATCAAAAATTAGCTCTGTGTTGACGTGGAGCAGAGGGTTGACGTCTGCGCACCACTCTGCAAGATTGTTTTTTTTTTAATCCCAGTATGAACTCTCATTGTTTTTTGAAATCTGGCTGAAATCTGGTTCTCTCCACGTGGGGGGCAGCATTCATGGGTGCACAGTGGGAATGGAGATGGGTTGAGCACATTAGCCCAACGTGTCTCTGGTATTCAGCACTAGAGTGGAGGAGGCATGACTGCCAATACGAGCTGTCTGGTGTCTGTTTGTGAGAGAGTCCAGTATCCAGTTGCAGAGTGTGGTACTCAAGCCCAGAGAGCTAAGTTTTCAAATAAGTTTAATAGGGGAGGTTGCATTAAATGCTGAGCTAAAAACAACAAAGGTGATGCAGGTGTAATGAATTCACTGTGTGTAAAGACAGAGGAGATGGCATCCTCTGGATCTGAATGCAGACTGATGAAGTCGAGGCTGGCTGTGATGTTTTTCTTGATGTGCTGGAGAACAAGCTTTTCAAAGCACTACATTAAAATGGGAGTGAGCGCTCAGACCAGACACTGCAGACTTTTTTAGTGCAGGGACGATGGTGGCTGTCTTGAAGCAGGTGGGAACACTCTCCTGCGACAGTTATATTGTAAAAAATGTTTTCAAGTTTTCCGTGCGAACCTCTAATTTTATTTAAACTAATAATTAACTGCAGCAATAATGACAGTGACAATTAGAGAAATAGGCAGGTGTTAAAAAGAGGTAGGGGAGCAGAGAAGAGGACCTGTATCATTAGGGATTAACCTAGCCACAGGCTCTACAAATAGACTGTCTCCACCTATAAGCCGCCAGCGCACAGACCGTTATTTGTACTGCCAGGTTGCTGCTGCAGCAGCTCCACAGAAGAGAAAAGACAGTTCAAAGAAGCTGAGGCGGATCAGGACTCCTGTGAAACAAAATGCAATGCAACAGGACACATTCGGGGGCCTGGCAACATCAGAGGCTTTCACAGGCAGAGATTTGTCTAAGATGACTGCACCACAGATTAATGCACCAATTCACTGTATGAGCTATAATAACAAACAGTCTAAGGCAACCGTGAACAAAACGCTCAGCAGTGCAGAGCAGAAGAGATCAAAGCTAAAACTGCTTGTCAAATAATAGATCAGTCAATCAACAGCAAATTTATCCGCAACTACTTCTTAGATCTATTTATAGCTTTTAGACTTCAGGTTTTCAAGCAAAAACCCTTATCTTTTCCCATTCTAACCTCTCAATCGTTAAGCCTTCCTGATTTTCTGGAGTAAACTGAATATCTTGAACTGCTCTTCAGATAAAATGAGCAACTTGTAGACACGAAGAAACTGTGATGGATATTTTCTATTTCTTACTTTTCACTGACTGAATAATTATTGACACATAAATAATTTTAATATAATAATCATCAGCCCTGCAAAGCTGAAGCCTTTCTACAAAGATGCATGAATTTTTGGAACACATGCCAAAGTAGACTGTTTTGTCCATTACTGCCATCATGATGATTTTTCACTAGAATCCAAAAATAAAGCAGGGAAGCCAAACTATTGTGTTACTACAACTGAACGGTTTGACTGATTTACAGAACATTATTCAACACTATTCACTCATTTTCACACACAATCATCATCTTGTTCCAGGTTCTCACATGTGAAAATTTGCTGCTGTTCTTTATAAATCTTTGTAGGGTTTGGAGAGTTGGTCAAAAAACCCATTTGAAAGCATCATTTTATGATTTGGAAGCAAGTGATGGGCATGTTTTATGATTTCCAGACAATTTATTGAAAGCTTCATCTATTCAGTAAATCAATAAAGGAAATAATATTTTCCCTTAATGTTAGAGAGCAAAAGGGACTTTGTTTAAATACGGCCATGACGAAAACTCAATGTTATTTAACTTCCTCTTTCATTAATAATCTCTGCATCCACAGCCTCTGAGCTCTCTCTTTCTGGTGGTCTGATGACTCCTGCCACACACTGTCACTTATGTTTGCAGCCAAACCAAGAATAAGACCAGACCAGTGCACAAATTCACAGCCACTTCACCTATAAGCAGCTGACAAAAACACCACACGGTCCAGTCTTTAAAATAACACACATCTTAATCTGAGGTGTGAAACGGCAGTGAAATGCCACAATGTACCAGAGTTACTGGAACTGGTTTTGAATTTTTGAATATTCTCACATCTTGACGAAGTGACAGGGTTAGGGAGGAAATAGATCCTTATGATTACTGTCACATGACAACATGAACAAGTTTGTTTTTTTGAAACTGTGCATCATGTGGCAGAACAAATATCTTACGCTGTGAATCCTTTAGCTGAAATGAATGTAACTCAAATCTGATCAGTTACGACATCAAACACTTTATGTTTATGTTTGATTTATCTATTCTTCAGTTTAGTAACATGTGGATGAAGAACTTTTATTTTTTATTTGAAGCCAAAGTTCTGTCATTTCTCTCTAAATCTGTAAGATTGCCTTTTTTAAAAATACTAATTTAAATACAAAGTTGACTTTGTTCTTATTTTTAGTTGAAATATACATTTTTTGGGTTTACCATTCATAATTCTTAATCAGTATCTTATAATGTGACATGTTGCACTTCTGTATCACAACTTTAATTTTATGCACTGTTTCATCAGCAAGACACACAGTGTGCCCATGTAAATGTGAGATGTCCCACAAAATGTATAATTAAAACGTCATTAAAAGTGCTCATAGCAGGACAAACAGCAAGAGTCAACAGTGGTTTGAGTTGTGATTATTGGGGAGAGAGAGAGATTATACTGATGAACAAAAGTGGCATTCATGACAAATATAAATCTTAAAAAGGTTAAATAAATAGGACAAATAAAAATACTCATCTGAATGGTAGTGTAAATAAAATGACACCTACAGAAGCGGCCAATCACCTCTTGTATAGTCACAACTGACTGACTCATTTTCAGAGTAATTTCATTAAAGAGCTTTAAATACTGAAAAAAATAAAACATTCAAGAACATACAAGAACAATTCCATCCATGTTCGCAGCCTTCGTATGTTCCTTTAGAGATATAATATAAATAATTATGAGATATAAAAAAGGGCAACAGATCAGGTCAGGTGGCTTTTTAGAGGTCTCTTTTCTGTGAATTTTGGTTTAACATTTTCATTTACAGGCTGTATTTCAACAGACAGAGTTCAGCAGTTTTTCTTACTTACTGAACTTACTGAATACTAAATGTGCACTGAGTCGTTTGTTCTGAAAGCAGAACTCTTCTGAAATCCTGAGAAGTCAAGCTCATTAGATATTTCCACCCACAACATTTCAGAGATGCTGCTGTTGGCTTCTTTATATTCCTCTGTTAAGAAAAGTCCAAACCAACAAACAGGTTTGCTGTATTTCTATGCATATCTCACAGCAGGAGTTTCACAGAAAGTGAAAGAAAGAATTTCACAAACTAACATAAAATAATAATTTAAGAGACAAGAAATCATTACACAAAATTCAAACAGCAACAAAGCTGAACATTTTCATCTTTTTTATGGATTCATTCAGCTTCCCCAAACTTTGACACAGTGTCCCCAAATCAAACATGTTTGGAAAATGTTTATGTCAGGAATTCATAAGAGATCATCCACTGTAATAATACTTTAAGCAGGTTAGCAAGAGTCGGATCAGCCACCAGTAAATCACTGGTAAACCAAACCTCACTTGTCGGGAGTCTAAACAAAGTCCTGAGGCCCGAGTACCTGCTACAGCTGTTATATGATGCTGTAAGTACAACGCTGACATAAACTACCTGTGCAGCTATAAAACCATCCTCGACGTAGGAGTATGTGAAGTATCATTAGTAGTTGATCATGGCTATAGAGTCATCAGCGGGTGTGAGGTTAACACTTATGCACACATAATAAAAGCAGCAGAATGACTTCCTTTATGTTTGTGCTGGCAAGAAATCCCCCAGTTTTTTTTCTTCATTTGAACAAGAGCAGCTTTTATTTGGTTGCTTTTTATTTGAGCTACAGCTCTAAAAACTAAAAAGAAGAGATTAAGATATTAGGCGATCAATTTGCTTGACATAAAACCAATAAGAAGATATTTTTGGAATAAATAAACTACATCAAGCCAAGCAGAACTACAAATGAAAAAGTTCCAGCTTCTCAGTGAAAAGGATTTGCTGCTTTTCTTCTTCTTATGTATTTGCAAATGAAAATCTTTTGGGGTTTTTGTAGGTAGGTATTTATCACCATTTTGAATCTTTGTAGATAAATAAAGAAATTTACTGATTAACTGACAACAAAAACAGCCATTAGTAGCAGCCTGACTCCCAAGTATTCCATAAATATGAGAAAAAGCAAGCAAAGGTTGAAGTCTAAAAGCGATAAATCCTTCTGACTATCATCGATGAGGGAAAGCATATTATATACAGGCACAGCTGGACCATATACTAAGACAACATCTGGATTTTTCCGACAAGGCAGAGGCTGCAGCTACAAAAAAAAAAAAAAATCCTGTTCATTACAGTCTGCTGAGCAGCAGCTGGCACAAAGAAGCACGTATAGATCCACGGATCCCGGGCAGGCAGAGGAAACACACAGGGGGGGAAAAGTCTAAAAATAGCCCAAGACTCCTCAATCAATAACTGCAGATATGTTCCAGCTTTGCTTTACTAAGTTAAATTAAAACAGCATTTCAGTGTAGCTGCCAGGAAAAAAATTAATAAGTTAATGTAAAGGCAAGCTGCATCAAAGATGAGGGATACTTTGCTGATTAACCAGCTGCCAGTGCACCGTTACATGGAGCCGTGTGTTTATTATGCAGGTATCAACAGGTAAAGTGAGTCACAGCAGGTGATGAGGCGGCCAGGTAACGTTACTTCAGCGGCACACGGACTCAGTCACCGCTCGGCCGCGATGTGAGGTGTTCATATCAGCTTTAGAATCACTCATGTTTGCATATTAATCCCGTCCATGTGGTGTGTTTTCAAACGCTACCAGCACGCCTGATGCCGCTGTCACATTCAAACCGCCGGACAGTCTGGGGGCTACGGCGCGACAAATGCGCGCAAGCTAACGTTATTTTTCAAAACCTTCAACAAACCGCAAAGACAGTTTTCATGTCAAGAAGTGGACCGCTGACATGATGTTAAAACAGGACACTCAGCACGGTTATAAAGTGAATGCCGCCCCGCCAGGAGCTGGTGTGCTGGAGAAAACGGTCCGTTCAGCCAAACCAGCGCGTCTCAATATCAACATAAACATGCTCGCGCAAGCTTTGACGCTCGCGGATTCACTAAAGTTCCTGCAGTGTTCGCGCGATAAACACCAAATCTGACAACATCTCAGCGCCAGGAGGCTTAAATCACTGACGCGGTGTATGACTTGACAATCAAACGCACGGTAACCGAGTAAATTTATAATGATTTCAGGCTGCGCCTTACCTTCAGTTCCGCACTCTCCGCCATCTTGTATTTTTTTGCGCAGGCGTGGTAAGGTGCTGTCACATGACAGGGACGCGCCGTGCGCTGGCGTGAACGCGCACTCAGCAACAGGGTGCGTTCAGGAACACGAGTGATAAGAGGAAAAACAGCGAGAGAATGTTGTAGAATTTAACAAAATAAAAAAAGAAAATGTAAAACTGAAATTTCCCACCTGATCTGAACGAACTGATTTTTATTGACCTCCCGATCACATTCCCAATTCTTTATTTTTGTTAAAAAGGTCCCGTACGAGCTTACTTAACCAAAATACAATAGCAAATAAATCGGCAAAGACACGATAGAAATCACATCTGGTTTCTCTGAGGAAAAACCAAATCAATTTAGTCTAGTGCCAGTGATTCTATATCTCTGCTTTCTTTACTCTTTTCAATTCACATCGATTAAAAAATATGCTGTGTAACTGCCTTTGAATCCTGACATGCTGAAGCTTTATTTTTTCCCTAACATTAACTTTTGAACTAATTTTCAAACTCTGTAGTTTGTGTTGAAGTGATTCTATCCCACTCTTTCATCATGTAAAAATGTCAACATTGTTATTAAAAAATGGTGATAATCTCTGTCTCAATGTGGATCAGTTCAATCTCTTCTTTGTTTTATATATTAAAAAAATCAAAAACTCATACTATATTTAATTTTTTTTAAAAAAAAGAGTGACATCAGGACCACACCTTAACATGCTCAGCCCATATTCCCTAAGGCAGCGCTGTCAATAGGACAGCAGTGAGCTGAAAACACATCTGGTCCAGAGCTGGCAGCACTGTCGATTAAATCCCACAACTGGTAATTTTCTCAGGCTTGTATAAAAAAGGACTCAATTGAACACTTTGCTCGTATTAGAAGTAAACTTGAACCAATTTGAACCCACACAGTGACCGAATAGCTGGTGTTCATTTTTGTTTTTGCTGCTCAAAGTGAGAAAAACTTACAATGAAAACATTTTACAGCAGCATCTTTTTCCAAAAACAGTGTTCAGGTTGCTTTTGTAAACAAAAGATCTCTGTGAACAGTTTTCAGTAGAACTATTTTTAATTGAAGAAATAATTTAGGTTGTATAAAAACTTCTGACATGTTTTTCTGTGAATTACTAACGAGAACAGCATTATGTCTAGCAGGTACAAGTCTTACAGGACAGAAATCCCAGATAAAAATATCTGAAGACCTAGAGGAGTAAAACCAAAATTGTCTGAGTAATCCCATTAAAGCTAAAAAAATAAGCTTTTTTGTAATTTGGGTGAACTGACCCTTTAATAAACCCGTTGAACCACATTCCTTTATGTGTTTCTTTTGTAAAATGATGGCATCCGACCCTGTTTCAAGGGAACAGTTACAATGTAAAGGTCTTCCCAGTTCTTTGTAACCTGGAGAGCTAATCCTAAAACACTGGAACAAACCTGCCCCAGTTTTGAGGAAAAAAATGGAACATGTTGTTTGTGTGAATCATTTATTTTTGTCGCGTAAACCATAAAAAGACTAGAAACAGTTGTGTTACACTGTGACATACTCTCAAAAATATGCCAAAGCCTCAAAAGCAAATATTAAATCCACATGCATATTGGGCATTTCTGTAATTTCAACAACAAAAGAATCATTTATCAAATACTCTGTCAGTATTCTGTATACTCTCTGTGTTTTAGAAATTAAAATTTTACTGTATGAATTCTGTATTCTGCAGAGTCAGGAGGAATATGAGAATTATTAACAATTTGAAGCTCTCATATTTTTGAAAAGTTAATATTTCAAGGGTGTGATGCATCTTAAGGCAGCAACTTTGAGTACTTATTAAATAAAAAATCGGATTTTGTTCACATTTCTTTGACAAACGTAAAAACTGAATTGTCAGATTTATTTTTATCACTACTTTTTAACAGGTCTTGTCATGAGTGTGGAGGTTATGACAGAAAAAAACAGTACATGTCCTTGAAACTGACAAAAAACAAGGTATTTCCTGTAAAATATATCATAATTTGAGCGCACAAGGTCATCTGACATTTATGAGGAGAAGAACCTTTAAACTTCAAAGTTAGGTGGTATCACATCTGCTCCAGTGTCCTAAAGATAAGAATCATTACTAGTTTAAAACCAACCTTTGAGCTTCCAAGAAGTCAAATGAGAAATTCCAAGAAAATGAAAAACAAGTATGCATGTTGCGTTCTCTTGAGTGGATCATATTTTCATGTTATTTAGCACCAGATGACTGAGCCGTACTCCTAACTTGAATTACAACTGTTTATGGGAGTTTACTCTTTGAAAAATCTCAAACAAAACAGGTACAAAACTGTTTAAATTGAGAAAGTAAATCAGCTTATCATACATAGTCATCATGGCTCAGATTTTTTCATTTGTTGATAATAGCTTACAAAGATTAGATTGTTTTCATAAATAAGGTGACACAAAACAGAGACAGTTGTTCCTGGAAGTTCTGGTACAATCTTGATAAATATAACAAAAGTTATGATTTCCTAAATATTTGTGTTGAGCTGAACTTTCTGCTGCGGCTCTAATTTAAATGTTTTCTCAAAGCTGCATGTCCACAGTGAAATACTGAGTTCAGGGAGGATTCTGACCTTTAAAATGAACATGCGTGTTAACAAAACTTGGAAAGAGAGATGATTAAAAGCCTTGCATCAGCATACATACAATGGGTCTGTTCTCTGAGGGGGCGTGAGTGTATTTTTATTGGCTTCATAAAGATTTTCCTTGTTTCTCTGTAGTAACTTATATTTTTACACATACCATTTGTGAAAACAAATGTATCATGTCAGCTGTGGCTTTAGAGGAAGCTGACAAAAGTCTAAAATAGTAACTCAGTTTGAGATTGGAGTCTACACTTTTTAAAGCATGTGCAGACAAAGAAAAGTATGGGCTGAAAAAAGCAGAATGCAGAACAAAATCAGGATTGTAACTAAGGCTGAAGATACTAAATTAATTCCTGGAGATTTAAGCATCAAATTTTATACTTGTAAAACTAACATGATGGGTGTTATATCTATCAATTTCAACATTTTTAGACTCAATAAACATAAATTTGAACAGTTTTTGCAAACACAATTTAAGCATTTAATATTTTGTCACGCAGAATTTCCTCCAAAGTTTAGAAAATGCTTTAAATCAGGATTTAGACATTCATGTTGGGGATTAAAATAGACAGAAAATATTTAAGAACTTCAAATTGAATACAAACGATCTGAAAACTCCAGATTTTTATTGACATATGAAGGATTAAAGATACATTGTTTGAGTGTTGAGTAGTGTTAGGATTTCTTAAAGGAATGTAGACTGCTTATAGCAGTATTTTGACAACTTTGGCCGAAAAACCCTGACAATAAATGTTAATTACATTGAATATTCATATTGTAATCTGTAGTAATGTAATGGCATTGCTGTCTTGACACATAAAATTTAAGTACAGTCAGTAAACAGGTCTAAATCAGACACATGGAAGCTGTGCAAGACTGAGACAGGACAAACTTAAAGCCAGCTAAAGAAGTGAGTACATGTATAGCCAGAAGGTGGCGCCATATCATTTCAAATGAAAATGAATCCGAATATCATCAAGTTAATTCTCAGTCCTTTTCAGCCTGGAAAGTCTATTTGTTCCTCAGCAATGACATCTTTCCCCAGAGTAATGGTTTTATACCATCATACCAAACAAAAGTTCATTTACTCCGAACACATTAAGCTTCAGGTCTGAATCCATTATCAGAAAAATGCTCGTTCCCTCGAGGTCTGTACAAGGAATCTATTGATGAACTAGTTCTGCAGCTTGTTTCATCCAGAGAGAATCACAGAGGTTTTATTATATCATTACATCTCGCTGCCATCTGCTGTATTGTTGATGGCCAGTGAATGGACAGGTGTTCATTGACCACATATGTTTATACAAGCTCATAATGAATCAGTCGTACAGACTGCAAACACTGTCAGACAATATGTCTAATGAGAGGATAAAACAATCTTATTCTTTTAAAATGTTTGGTATTACAGTGTATGGAGTTAATGTTAGCATGTGTTCGTGCACTCAGTGTGGACAACGTGGCATTTTTTCTGAGAGCAGCAGATGAAACTGAGCTGCTTCCTCTGATCACATGTAAACAACACGAGGAGAGAGCGATACAGATAAAATACTCTATTACAATTACAACTGTGATAACAATGTATCAGTAAACAAATGTCATGATATGAAAAATCACCTGTTAATGGAAAGAACCATGGAGAGGAAACTAAAGTACTCATACTAAACTTGACTTGTGTATTATTTGAATTTTAGTTGTGTATTTCCATTTTTCTGCTACTTTTAACTTGAACACTACCACTTTTCATAGAAAAAATATTTGCACTTTTTTTACTTCAGTAAATTTACTCCACAGGTAAAGTTATACTCATTTTTCGACTCATGGATTCATTTAAAATTATTCAAAGAAAAAGTTTTTTTTTTTGATGCCACTTGATTAAATATGATTAGCTTCAGCACCTTCTCTTTGATTCATATCTTTCTCCATGAGTTGATTTTTATTTATACTTATTTTATTTAAAAAAATGTTTTACAAACAAAGTTCACTTAATTAAATGCTTTTAATTTTTTTGTTAAATGTCTTTGTCAGACTTAAATGTATAAAACTTAAAAAGCAAAACAGCAACAATATACATCATTAAGCTGTTATTAATTATAAGTTTTGTGTTTTATTTGGTCTCAAAATATGCATCAAGTTTATTGCAAAGCATCATATACCTGCACCATGCAGCAATGTTGGGACACAGAGCACAATTTCAATGAGTGTCTTAACTTTGACTTTTAAAAATTCCATGAGTGGAAATTTATTATAAAATCATTTATTATGCCAGCAGACAGCAGTCTTCAGGCCCTCTGTCCTTAAACTCCCAACAGACTCAGTTTAGAGTTTAAAAGGGTTTAGAAAAGCTGAAATCACCTTGTTAAGGAAACATTTTTCTACTTGTTACCATGCATGGATTATTAAATGGACCAGGGGGTGATGAGGCCTCTGGGCTCACGAAGAGACACAAACCTACTCGAGGAGGCACAAAGTGACAACAAAAAGGCACAAAACAACCACAAAGAGAGGCAGAACAATCATAAACATAAAATGACTACAAAGAGGCAGAGTACTGCAATGAAATGCAAGATATCTAAAGTGGGGCACAAAGCAACTCATAAGAGGCACAAAATGACCATCAAGACACAAAAAAATCATAAGAATATGCAAGAGGATCATAATGAAAATCATTTAAAATCAGTGGGTCTTTCTTTTATGTATAAGGAGTATCTGTGTGTGTGTGTGTGAGCATGAGTGTGTGTTTGAGGGGGGCTTTACACATCTGTGTCCAGGGTGCCTTTGTCACATAATCCATCCGTGCTTGTCACTACATATCAACATTAATAAGTGTTTTCTTAAAGTTAAATAAAAATACAGTGTAGCAGCCAGTCAGTCCCGCAGCAGTTCGCTTGTGTTCAGGTTCACAGGCCTCGTTAGTATTCAAAGGCAACCAACTTTGCCACAGAGGACAATTACATTCACAGAAAATTAACATTCATTGTGTGTCAGTGACATTATGTGAGTATCTGTCTCAGTACGAAGCATCCAGGGAGCGAGAGCCGCGTAATCAATATCTATTAGTCCTCCCATCAGAAGAATTAGATTTCACTATTAGATCAGCCTGCTCCCCCGACTCCACGTCAAACATCATAAGTTGGCTGGACATGTCATGCACTGATGTAGGCAGCTAATGAAAGAGATCATGTTGAACTCAAATACAATAAGAGGAAAGATGATCCACCTCATGAGGAGTCATTCTGCTCTGAGGCCAGTAGGTGGCAGACTCACACCAATGAGAGAGAAATAAAAATGAAGACATAAGCAGAGGGTGGCTCTCACATTTTATTAGTATTGACATGATTAATACAGTACATAAATGGGAAACTTATGGGTAGACTGTGTCAGAAATCAGGATTTGTTTGTTTTCAAACTCTCCATGTGTGTGTGTGTGTGTGTGTGTGTGTTTTTTTTACAAACCAAATTCAACACGAGAGAAAAAAAGAAATGCAGCTGTGTGTGAATGGCAGATTACACATATTTCATACAGTGTGCTCTTCTTATAAAATCAGATCATTAGATTATAGGAAAAAAGTTTTGGTTTTATCTGACTCTCACAGATGCATGTAATGATAGAAAAAACCCTGAAAACAGAGAAAATCATGGGATTAGTTTTGTGTTAAAATAGTCTAAACTGTACATCTACAAACAGCTCGAGACTGTTTTTTTATTTTCACTTCAAACTGAGAGGAAACAAAAAACGTTTAGTGTTTGATGTCAAACCTGAACGGCTGTTGAAGGAAGTGCTCATCATAACGTACTCTATTTTAAACATAAAGATCCTCATATTTTTGATAGAAGAATTTGGTATAGGACGGCATGGTCAAATTTAGAAATGATGCCCATTTAAAGTGCTTAACAACATACAAATAATCTAAACAATAAATTAAAACCAGAGACAGATAAATAACAAATACATGTAAAAACTCAAGATATTCAAACAAAGCAACAAAAAGCTAAATAATGAGATACATTTTGAACTTAAAAACACAATTATACAAGCCATTGCACATCGTCACGTGATATATAATAGTTTCTGTATATATTGTTGTTTTTATCTTTTCAGGATAGCTAAAGAGATGACGACTTTGATTCAGAGAAACTCCTCGGTTCGAGCTCTGCAGCCTCAGATTAACAATCCTTTGATTCACAACATAAAATGAACTCCATGTTTTAGTAAATCCTGATCTCTTTTTACTCAAAAGTTCAGTTTTTTGGGGGGAAAGTCGAAGCCAAAGACCTTTTCCGAGTCTCGACTATTAACTCAAGTGCTAAAATCCGAAGTGTGTCTATACAGCAGGTTGGTAATCCTCGGATTCGGAGGTGAACAGGTGGAAAGTGAACACAGTAGAGCTCTTGAGGCTGACCTGTGTGTGTGCATGTGTGTGTGTCGGTGAGTGTGTGTGTGTTTTTTTTGGCTGTGCTGTGGTCAGGTGCAGGGTCGTGCCGGACACTAAGGAGGCAGCAGCGGGGGTTTGAAGGTGCAGGCTCCGGTGCACTGACGAGGGGTGAGCATCTTGCAGGAGAAATGGTGAAGGGCGTCATGAGCTTCTGGGGAGGAACAAGTCCATCAGTGAGAACATGCAGACAAACACACACAACCCCCACAATTTAATTATTCACTTGACAGGTGTGAGTTTGGTGATTTAGCTAATGTTGCTGTCAAAGGATGGGTTCACCTTTTTCAAGTTTGTCTTAAAACAACACTCACATGCACATCTGTACAGTGAGACGGATTTTGTCAGTTGCATTTGTTCCTTCTGTCCATGAAAAAGTCTGTTCTTAATATAACTTCAATGCAAGTCATAGGGGACAAAATGCACATTTCTCGTTCTGTGTATGAATAACGTCTTTAGTTGATATGAAGCTGATTGGAGAAGTCTGAGCGACACTTATTAAACGGATATCAAGTATATTTTACACAAAATGTCCACTTTGTGTTTTCATAAATCAGGCTTCAATCCAGATTAAGTGTAAATTTTAACAGAAAGTTTAAAAAATCTGTGAGAGAGAATGAGAAATAATGTGAATTTCCATCCAAAACTGAATAGGATCAAATATTCCAGTCAGGTGCAAATCATTGCCGAGGTGTAAGGTGCAATGACGTAAGTAAAAGAGCTCTAGTTGAGGCTCAAACAGTGGAAAAACATGCAGGAAAGCATGATAAAAAACATGACAATTATGTTTGGTTCATATATTAATCCTTATCGCTCTGCACAGATCTGGTGTTTTCATTTGCCACTAATTTTTTGTCTCCTCTGTCACATGATTCATCCATGTCATGACTTATTGAATAAGTCTGTTTCCTTTGTTGCATCTTGTTTTTACACAATACACCAACTTTTCCACTTCAGCCTCAAACTTTTTCTACAACATTCATTAAAAACATTTCTTTGCAGAGCCGTTATGAAGGGTTAACAACAAAAAGGATCATTTTCACAAAAAAAACTGAAACATAAACTCTTGATTTGACTGATTCAGACCGCCAAAGCCTGACTGAACTTAAATGTGTTTAATTTAGAAGACTGACTTGCCCTTTCATCATTTACAATGGCATTACTTTAAAGGTTTTCTTTTACAATCAGAATGGACAGGAAGGACACTAAAGCAACCAGCAGGACTTTCAGTTATCACATAGTGAGTATTGTTTTAATAAAAACATGAAAACATGTGAACATATCCTTTTATGATGTCTTACTGTAAAAAATCAATCACACTGATCACAGGAGCTGTTTAGTAAAAAAGTAGCACTTGCATATTTGCCTTTAAAGGCAGAAAAAGTGACATGTATTCATGTTCCTCCTTTGGACCAGATAAAATTACCTTTTAGCTTCTGCTGTATTGCATAACGAGCCTTTCTCTCTTGGTCCAACTCGCTGCACAAAGTGTCTATCCAAAAAATAAAATGAATAAAAAAAAATAAATGGTCAAAAAAAAAGAAACAAAAAAGGAAAAAAAAAATAGAAAACGTGAGTTGCTATGTTGCATCTGAAGTGGAATAGTGTAATGTATGCCGTTTGCCCCTATGGTATTTAGAGTGACCCCTCTGTGTATTTGAACCCTGTATTTAAACTACTGTAACATTAAACCAATCCTTTAACGGGTGGCATTAGTTGCTGTCTACTGCATGTAACCGATACAGCACTACATAATGGTCTGTCTATTCAATTTTCCAGAGCATGATTTAGGATAAAATAACCTTTGCAAACAAAACAATGTGGTGTCAGTTTCACCTTTTTATGTCTAATAATTTACTCAACTGCAGGAGAAAAAAAATATGGCATTTACAGGAAAAAGGCTGGACACAAGTTGCCAGTATTTCAATATGCAAGTGTCACTTTTCCTTTCTTTTTTAGTTTAGATGCTTGTTGGTTCGGATCAAATGATAGAGCCTGTTATTAAAATGCTTTGTGGTTAAATTTTTTTTTCCCCTCATAAACTTAAAGAGCATTGATCTACATCCGCTGTACAGTCATAATCTATGGAGGCACAAAGTGCAGGAAGAGACCAACCTCGAACAATCTGCAGCTGCTGGACCATTTCCTCTCTGTAGGACAGCTCACGCTTCATTTGATCCTGAAAATTATCTGAAGAGTACCGAAGGCCACATCAGATGGAAACTCTCTGACATTGTGGAGATAAATTTAAAGACACATTCCTGGATTCAAAGGACAAAAGAACTCGCTGTTCTCCTGACATCTAGGCTGCGAGCACAACTCATAAAATACACTCAAAGTCACTTTTTGTCCTACCTTTCAAATGCTGAAATTCTCTCTCCAACTTTTTCCTCAGCTCAACTTGCTCCACAAGCTGCTTCTGCAATTCCTCTGCAAAGCCAAAAATCAAAATCTGTCAAATTTATCACCAAATTATTTTCATCTACAAGCAAGGGCATGCAATTATTCACCTTTTAACCATGAAAAATAACATATCTGACACCTACAGGACTTTTGGATGTGGTGCAGTGAGATATCATGCACTATAATGCAAATAACCACCAATATCAACACAAATCTCATTAAAAGAAACCCGCTAAAAATCATATTTCTTCCTCTGTCTTTCTCAGCTTTACATCGTTTTGATTCCACTTAATATGATATATTTTGAATTTCTGCACATTAAGATTTATATCAGCTCAGTAAACCGACTTCAGGTGCGTTTACATCCTCGATAACAACCATTTCACCGCTCTGCTCTCGCTGCTGCCACAGTAATTGCCATGCATTGCCTGGAGGTTGAGACGATAATAATGGAGTCCCAGGGTTTTTCCAAGCGTTGTAAAATAATTAGCTGCCGTGCCTCGGGGTTATGGCTCTGTTCGTTAAAATATTAATAGCCTCTAAACGATTTCCTCTTACAATAATAAGTCAAAACTCTCACATCTCGTGATTAAGTGGTTAACAACTATAGAAACACTTTAGGCCAACAAAAATGTAAATTCACATTAGAATTTGGCACGTCATCTTTAGCAGGCCGTGGGCATTTAGCTGAATTTAAAATGAGGCGGAATCAATGTTTAGTCTAATATTAGGCTAAAATGATGGATTTTTAAAATTTTAATGATTAACACTGGACAAACGGTCAAAAAATAAATACGGGGTTTTAAAAATCAAGAAATTTAAACCTAATAAGCGAATGATTTTCTGTGTATAATTGAATGAAATTTAGAAAAATAAAAATAAATAACAGTCTTAATTAAATGTGGTGAGCAGGCCCTGTCAGCCGTTTATAGCTGCAGTACAATCAAAAACAGGAATAATTGCTGATGATAATTAATTTCACCTGCTACAATTTTTTCTCTCCTTTGTTTCCTTTTGATCCTGAAAAACAGCCTCTTACCTTTGGCCATGTTCTCCAGATCTCTTTCATGCATGCTGATATCGATGCGTAAAGCTCCATCGGCTGCAAAGAAACAATAAAACACGTTATTTAACATACAAATAAGCCAAACCATCCATGCAACCGCGATTTCGAGAAATGACTCTCAAGAAAATACAGTGAAGCAGCGCGAAGACATTGAATTTGTATATTTAGAGTTTTTAAAAGAAAGATCGAAATGCAAAATAACTCAGATTTAAAAACCTTGTCTGTCCTTTTGCTCCTGGTGTGGCGTTGCATTGCGTTGGTTCTGTGTTTCAGACACGTGATGAATCCCTAAACAACAACAACAACAACAACAACAACAACAACAACACCAAGAGACATGTGTTAAACGCGCCTCAGCTGGCATTAATAACCATATAATAAATTAAATAATTACCGTTGGATCTGCTCGATTGTTTCGACCCAAACGACGCAGGCTCGTTCAGGAGCACGTGGCCGTCCTTTTCATGGGCGTACACCTGTAAAAAAGGAAGCAGACACTCGTTTTTAATAACGCAGACCAATTATATGTCATTTACTGCAATTCTTCACATAATTAAGGCCTTTTTCTTCAAAGCCCTGCAATTTGCTGTGGAGATGTTGAACTGATTCCTGAAAGAAAACAGAGCGGCTTTTGCATTCAAAGGCACTAATTTGGTTGTAAAATATTTCTAATTGAAGAGACACAAAGGAAAACATTATATGAATAAATTTGGGAAAAAATCTGGATAAATTAGGGTTTAATTTGTTTTGTTACCATGAATGAAATCTGCAGAATTGGTAATAAAATGGTAAAAATTAAGGTGGCTGCTTGTAGATCACTTAAGACTCGGCCTTCTGTCCTGCACGAAGGCACTTTGGCAAAGTTGTTAAATGACAATTTCTCAAATCACCAGGCTTTCATGTTAACCTTCATTTTTACTAATATACTATTTAAAAATATGCTTTTAAATGGGCTCATCTATATCTGAAAATTGCTTTAATTCCGGGCCAATTGATCTTGATTGCATCTTTATTGACCTCCTCTCTTCTATAAACTCTCATCTTGTTCTCCACTACTGCGACGATTCAACTTCCCCCATGGGGATCATTAAAGTTTCATTTAATATAATCTTACTTCATGAAGAGGAGAGCCATTACGCATCCGTCTGTCCTCATCTGATGACCCAGTGTGCACGGAATCCTCCGGTGATGCTGCTGTTGCTCCAGGGCTGGAGGCGGCATGAGGCGGTTCCTGGCTCTCCTCAGCACCCGATGAGACCCGGTCCGGAACAGGAGAGTCATGGTGGTCCCCTCCCAGTGAGATCTGGATCGGCTCATCCTCATCTTGTCCACGGTTGGACTCCACATCCACGTCCTGGTCGTCGTCGTCGTCCACCACGCTGTCCCGGTCCGGTGATATCGATCTATAACTGGAGCTCTCGCTGATAAAATCCGGGGACAGGTAGCCAGGACGCACGCCGTAAGCGTCCCGGTTGCCATACAGTTTGGCTATGGTCTCTGCGTCTTTGACAACGGGTCTGAAGGCCGATATGTAGCTGATTTTCCTCTGAGACGTCTCGTCCCCGGACTTGTCCTCGTCGTTTCTGGTCGAGGAGGACTGGGAGCTGGAGCAGCGTTCTCCGCCGTCCTGCTGGTGGTGCGGGTGGTGGTTGGTGTCTTTGGGAGTGTTTGCGCCACGATCGCTTTGGTCCGATAAGTCAAGCTCGCTCTGCCTGACGCCTGGCAGCTCTGGATGAGGTTTTGGAGGAGAGCCCGGGTAGGGGGGCATGGGTAGGCCGCCAGCTGTGGGCCAAAACATGGGGAAAGCAGGGTAGAGGTTGTCCTTTGCGCCAGGCCAAAACACACCAGAAACATTGGTTTTGTTCGCATCAGGCACACTGTCGCTTTTTTTCTGACACAGGCCATAGCTGGGGAAGCCATAGGGGTGGTGGGGGAACAGGGGTGGGGGGATTTTCTGAAGCATGCCAAAACTCTTGCTGGGCACTGGGATGACTGGGTAGGTCCGAGCGCCGCTCGCCAAACTCAGGTTATTATTCCCCTGATCCTCGTCGCACCGTAAAGTTTTGTGAGGGATCTCAGGGGAACTGGTTTGGGCCATGCTGGATGAGCTTTGTGATTTCATTGACGAGGACATCCCCGATCCGCTCATGGGCAGAGTTCTCTTTCTACTTCCCCCGTTGAACATGGCCTTTACATCCTCCCAAGCGTGGTTAATGTCCTCAGATTTTATGTCCGTCAGTTTCAGGTGGCGTCTCCACGAATTAAAGTTGGCCGCGTCCGGCTGCAGGTACTTTGACTCTGTGGTGCGATGGGAGTGGAAAATGAATTTATTTGGAGAGAAATACATGTTGCAAAAGCTGCATTTGATGCATTTAGCTCTGGAGCTGTTGTATCTGGCTGGTATGAAGCTGCCCCTGCAGCCCCAGGCACATTCATGAGACACGTCAAATGCAAAATTTTCTGGTAGCTTTGGGGGGGAGTGCGCACCCAGGAAGGACTTGCAGAGCCTCTCAGCCTCCCGTTTGGTGATCATGCCGCAACGCCTGGAGGAGATGGGCATAGCCCCGGCCCGCCGCAGGAGCTCCAGCTGGACGGGGGTGCACTGCACACAGGTGATGCCCAAAGCGACCCGGCGGTTGTGTATCTCGTTGTAGCTGTAGTTTTTCAGCAGGGTGTTGGAAATCTGCGCTAGGCAAAGTCTCTCCTTGCCGTCTATTACCAGACTTACGATGGGCACCCCGTACAGGGAGGTCTCACTCACTTGGTTTGGTTTGAGGGAGCTGGGGCTGGAGAAGCTCTGTGCGTCCTGCTTTGAACTGGGGGAAGAGCTGGCGTCTCGTCCCGCGTCTCGAAGCTGTCCGGGCATCGACTCCATCCCTGGAAGCCTGTCAATCAAAGAGAAAACTGGAGTGACTCGGGGGTTGTGTGTCAGTACGCAAAAACACAATATTTACAGTGCATAATCTTGAAATTATTTAAATCATTTAGCTTTAGACAGAAATGGTACTGAAAGACAATTTTTAAAAAATAAAAAAAGCCTCCAAATAAGTAAAAGGAAAAAAATGCCTAAAAGACATGAGAGAAAAGTATTAAATAGAGACAATAAATAGAAATAATAACGACAAAATTATTATTATTATTATTATTATTATTATTATCATTATTATTATTATTATTATTATTGTTATTGTTATTGTTATCGATGACGATCACAGTTTTGAATTATGCAATTAGCCTGTGAAGTGGAGGTGGCGGTGAATAACAACAGGCAAATAATAATAATAATAATAATAGTAATAATAATAATAATAATAATAATAATAATAATAATAATGTAAAAATTAGCCTGTAATTATTTACAAAATTAATATCAAGCTATTATTTTTAGTATTAGCATCGTTGTCATAAAGCATTTCAAATCAGTGAGCATTCCTAACCAACATCAGGCTTTTGCAGGAGGTTATATTGAAAAGTGAAATCAATCAGACGTCTTGTTAATCATTTCTCGTATCGGTTCATTCCTCCATGTGGGCCTATTTGGCCTCCTCTCTCAGGTCATCCGGCTTCCTGCGCGGAGGTGGATGTGCAGCTCCTCTTATCTTCAAATCGGCTCAGCACTTATGGGGCAACTACTTAAGAGTCACATAAGATCCTTATACGCGGATAAGGGCAGAAGGAAAATGCACCCTGAGCTGCGCCAATGCGCTTATCAAAGAGGAAAAGAACAACTGTAAGCTGCTTTCCTGGTAATTACACAGATCCGAGAGCGCGTCTTCGCATTGTTAATAAAAGACTAGCCCTATATATAATTAAAGCTTCTGCGCAGATTAGCCTCAGCCAGTTGCTCGAAATTAGGTTGAGGCAGGCCTATCTCACGTTCACCTGTGCATACTTACTTTTTGCATCTCGTCTTTGTCTTAACGGAGGCCTGAATACATGTAAACAGCCCGCAGCTGCATTAGTGATTTTTAAACAACGGACGTCATTATAACTAGTTTAAAGTGGCAGATTAACCAACATTTGACAAGTTATTACACAGTTTTAATGTTAAAATAAATGCAAACCAAACCAAATAATAACTGAAAAAAATATCACAATTCCTCCATCGATTATTAATTAAAAACATACCTTTCTCTCCTTAATTGACGACACACTCCAACGGGATTGTCGGGATAGAAAAAAATTAAAATAATCTGAATAATCAGGTGGAAATTCAGACCCGGTGAGTCCAGATAGAGACGATGTCACAGACAAGACGGTCTGACGGTAGGAACTCTGAGCTGTAGTCTTTAATTCAGATTATTTCAGTGCACGCGGTAGCAGACAGGACCTCCATCCCGTTGGATCCCGGGGAGGTGAATGGCGTGCAGACAGGAAGCACATGGCACCTCTCTCTCTCTCGCGCTCTCTCTCCCTCCCTCCCTCTCTCTTTCTCTTTCTCTCTCTTGTCATGCGTCTGTGTCACAGCTCTCTCTCTCTCTCTTAAGGACGTGGGGAGCACACACCGGTTTTTAATAATTCACAACTGCGGCGCTGACGCACAGACGCGATCAGAAACAGCAAAATATCATGCAAAATTAGGCCCATATGACCCCTGATGGAGAAATATTTTGACCCCAGTTCTTTGTGCATAAATATATATGTGTCTGCCAGTAATTAAGAAAGAAAAAACAGCACAGACAGAATTGATATCTGCAAAAAGACACCAAAAATAGAGGGAAATTATAATAATTATATTGTGACCCCCATGGACCCCGTCAAAGACCTTCTAGAGGGCCCCCGGACCTTACATTGGAAACCACTACTAGCCTTACTGATCATGCACAGTGTGTTTTAAGCATCGGTTCAGTTGTAATCATTCACATCCTGTATTATTTCCACCGCAGCGGGAGCGAGCTGACAAACAGAGGCAGCGCGTGCGGCACTTCGGAGGGCAGCAAGAATGACAAAAGGCCTCGGCTCATTTATCAAGTTACACTACCATCTGTTAGGCTTCCACGCCGGCCACGCAAATCAATCTGAGGCCAGAGCGATGAGGGAGAAGTAAGAAAGGAAAGAAACGGAGGATAAGAAACTAAAAGAGAAAACACTGGATTAGATTTGGTGACTTTTTTTTTTTTGTTCGTGCGCCAAATCATGCTGAGGCGTTTTATGTTCAGACTGTAGTGAATCTGGGATGAGCTGATGATGGTGATGCCTCAGGGCCAGACTGAAACACACACACACACACACACACACACGCACACACACACACACACGCACACACACACACACACACACACACACACATTTTGTAAATATGTGTGTTTTTTGGAGGTTGATTTTTAAGTTGAAAATGGCCATAAATATAAATGTAAGTTCTCCATCAGCCAAAGTTCTCAATAAAATAAACTTTTAAATGAATCTCATAATCCTCATCAAGTGTCACTTTATGTGTCAGCGGATAATAAGTTGAAACGGTCAGTTTTTTTGACTATAACCTGTCCCACCAAACAAATATTTAGACCACCGATGAGGGGGGGGGGGGGGGGGGGGGGGGGGGGGGGGGGGGGGGGGGGGGGGGGGGGGGGGGGGGGGGGGGGGGGGG
>JAQMCX010000001.1:27192033-27210889 GCA_029814765.1 Acanthurus leucopareius
GTCCGCGGATAATAAGTTTCAACGGTCAGTTTTTTTGACTATAACCTGTCCCACCAAACAAATATTTACACCACCGATGAACCCCCCCCCCCCCCCCCCCCCCCCCAAAAAAAATAAACAAGTCCCTCATCATTGCTGCTTTTCATGTGTTCATGGTGCTGTTTACAGATCAGCCCATAAATCATCATCACCATCATCTGATTTTATTAACTCTTAAGTGGCTGCTTCTCATCACAACAGAGGAACTGCATCTGTCCTTTTGCTGTACATTTTCATGTTTCTTGCTGTCTATTTAGGAGCAGTTTGCAGGAGAGGAAACAGTATCTGAATATTATTATTATTTATGGCTACCATTTTATTGGTCATAACTAAAGGTTTAGGTACAGTGTAACTGCCAAGTTTGAGACAATGTTAAAGTTTAATACATTCAGAGATATGAAATAACTACATGTGACAGAAATGTTGCTTTTTCAGTAAACCAGGTGGTTAAAGTGAACTTGAGTTCACAACCTCCTTTGAATTTTTTTATTCTACTGCACAAGGTGAGCTTCTATAAGTCAATATTTACTCTGAGCGACAGCTTTTAAAAGAGCACAGAGCTGGTATATTCCATATAATTCTTATGGGTGACAATTCCCACCAAAAGAAGAAACATTTTATTCAAAAAGTATCTAAAATCTGATTTTTAATCATTATCCTTAGGCCTTCATTTTAGTTCAGACATTATTAAAAACATACGGTTAATGACCCACACAGTTGCACTCATTTGTTAAACTTGGGAACTGTAGTGTATTTAAGTCAATCCCACTGGAAGTACTTGTGTATCAATCCACCGCTGAAAATAGTCCCCAGTAGATTCATCTTTTCCTCATGTTTGAGTAAGGTCTACTGATAACCACAGCTGTTTTCCTTCAAAAATATTAAACTATTTGTGACTTGTTTCTAAAGATTTCCATCTTTAATGGGCTTAAAACTGAGTGCCCTTAGAAAAAATGGGGGAAATAGGACAGTTAAGTAGCCAGAGTTTTGGTTTTTGCATGAGATTTTATGACAGTCACTAAACAAAGAATAAGTGCAATTGAAAATTTTTAAAGAAGAAATAACTTTGTGGTATAGTTGTGATGGTGCATGCAGGGTGACGGGGGGCCAGTAAGCAAAATTTCACAATGGACCCCAGAAACTCTGAGACCGGCCCTGCTGTCAAACTGTTTCACAGCTGGTGTGAAAGCTGCATAATCTGTTGAAACATGGAAAGTAAGTTACACTGTTAAAACACAGACAAACAGGCAGCCAAGAGAAACTGAACAAATGGTCAAGCTTGTTTTTTAAGCAGATGAACCAACCAGAATACACTTCACACACTCGGGCTGGCACCAGGGTGTATATGAGGAGGGTATATAAAAGTGTGTATGAAGAGCGTAAGATGAGTGTGTATTGAGCCTGTGCATGAAGTGTGTATGAAGCATCATCAGCCTGTGTGTAGCCTGAGCTCGCCAGTTTTACCTCCCTGCAATATTGATGCTGAACCCGATCCGGAGCGCATCCTCTCCTCTTTCACCATCAAGAGGCTTCCCCTGCAGCCCCCGCCAATAATTACAATTTTATACTGTAATTATTCCTCTCTTTTTAATTATTTAGACCGCCGACTTGAATGCAGCCATTGTCGCTGCTTATTCCGGGAGAAACGTGAGCTGACGTGGCTGGATCAGCAGCGAGGAGTTTTTAATTAGACATTTCAGCGGTAATTTTAGGCGAGCTCTTTATTATTACTGTTGGATACAAATTACCCGGGCCTCATTGATATGCGCTCAATTGTTTAAACAAACCTTTAACTTGAAACATTAATGCGCTTCAGGTTTAAGTCATTAGGAGTCCCAACTCACCAGGTGAAGCCAGACATGATGGATTATTTAACACGGCGGTGGATGCGACTGTTTTTTCCCCCCATCGTTTTTGAAAGAAGCATTTAATCTGGGATTATAGAGTTTAATTTAAAGTTTTTTTTGGTGTAAAGGTGCAGAATTTCTGAGCAATAAATCAAAATAAATGTTCAGAAACAATTTTGTATTAAAACAACTCTGAAAATTATTGAAAAATATCATTAAATCCTTAAACTCAGTTGACAAAGCATCGGGTGAAGTTCTCATATCACTGAGTATTTTATTCTGACACTGGCCTTCATAGGTACTTTAATCCACTTTTATTTTTACAAATTTTATTTGTATTTATTTTCCCTTTTTCTTGTTTTACATGTTGCCCCATGCATTTTCTTTGCAAAAGCATCTTAAATAAAAGTTCCTTTTCCAATTCTGCAAACAATTTATTTGAGGCCTTCATAATTATAAAAGTCAACTTACATGACAGTGATGTAGTTTGGTGCTTTAAGGGAAAATTCTGCATTGCTTTTCCTCCAGAAATTGATTTATTGATTTACTGATCAGTAACTTCAGATCAAGTTCAAACCTCTTTTCTAACCGACTGTTACATCACAAAATGTGTTACACTGCGATGCAAACATGCAGCCTATAAAGAGAGAAACACATGTGTCTGTAGGATTTTGTCCATGCAGCAAGGAAATGCGTCAAAAATCTGCATTTATGTAAAACAAAAGGGGTTTTTAGAAGCAAAATAACACATCTAACTGTAAAACAAGCGTCAGGAAAGTGTGTTTTAACGTCGATCTTTGTCTGTCATTGATTTGAGCCGAAAACCTGCGTGGGAAGTGCAGCTGAAGCGTGACCATATTTTCCTGCAGGATGTGTTTCATCTTATTGTTTATTTCCCAAACACTTGCATTTTGTTATATGATGTAAAAAGATAAATCAGGCTCGCCTCAATCAGGACAGGTTTAATAACAGCAGCAATTGAGGCCAAATGTTTTATAATTAACAGTTGTATCAGCACCCTATAAAACCATGACCCCTATAAATCCCATTTTAGAGACCAATCAATCCTCCTCTTGGACTAAAGGGCCTATTGATCCCCTCGCTGCTCGGCTCACCTAAACGCTTTCTCCGTATCCTTTTTTGTTTCCAGTGAAAAGAGCATTTCGATTGCACTTTTTATTGGAGGAAAGATTCCGCCGAGAGGAAAGCGATGGCTCGAAAATTAAACGGTGACATTTTAATTACAGGACATTGATAAAGGGATCTGGGTAATGGCTGTGTACAGGGCGACCACTCATTGTCCCGCCTGATGTGCTAATCAAGTCGGACTGCTCTGGAAAAAGGTCATCGGCCGATACAAAGCAGAGACGCAGCTCGGTGGGAATTTGGGAATATGAAGGTCCCGGACCGCCAGAAATGAAGACGCATCTCCAAACAAAGCGCGGTCAATATCCCGGAGAGAGGCCCGCCAGATGAGATCATGGAGCATCCAAATTTTCATTTCAGACATATTATCACTATAGGTCACACGAAGCACCGCCATAGATCATCTGATGCCACAATTTACACGCCAGAGAGAGCAGTTGTGGCAGGCAGAGCTGTCACAACACCGCTGGACTGACGGATCATCATCGCTGCTCCCACCGGGCTGCAGTTTAACTCAATCAACGCATGTGATGGGCAGGCCTGTTAACAGTCAAGTCTTCACGTCAGTTTGATTATGTAAAATAATGTCATTACTTAACCACATGAGCTGGATTAGAATACACACACTCGAGGATTTCATAAATACTTACACAGTAAATGCCCCACTCAGCTTCAACCTGCAAAGAAAATTACATAAAATTAGGTTTTTATTCATTTCAGTTTTCTCTGAATTGTCTTAATAAATCATTTTCAGGCTGTCAGGTATATAAATCCAAAGGTTAACTCAACTTTTTGATCCAAAATGCTTTAGAATAGAGAGAGAAAATACTGTACATACAAACTATTATTCATTATTTTTAAGCTTAAAAAGATACTGTGTGTCCAAATTACTGGTTATCAGCCTCTGCGATCTTGTGTTATGCGCCTCAAACATTAAGGCTTCTATTTTCAAAAGTCTATCTGAAAATAGAGCTTGAAGAAACTTATTGGTTGCTGGTATTTATCCTCCTGTTCATGCTGAAGAATATCTTCCTAAAGCTACTCCAGTATAAGGAGGAGAGTCCTTGTTTTGTGTAAAAATGTACACACTTTAGTGGAAGAGTCTGTTAAATCACACAAGCATCTGTCTGTTAAATACAAACTCACCTCTTTGCTGCAGACAGAGTTCCCCCTGCTGAGCTGCAGAGGAGGGAGAACAATCAAAGGATTAATCAGAGAAATCATTTGGACTGAACTGGTGGACCGGCTAAAAACTGTGGAGCTCTGCCATTAGCACGACTCAAAACAAAGGAGTTCACTCTGTTCTTTAAATTAATCTAACAGAGAGGATACTCACTGTTTTGTGATCAGCTGCATGTTGCTGTGCTTTGTCACAGATGTGATCAAGTCCGCTTCAGCCTTGCAATAATGTGAGATGGCTCGCCGACAAAGAACAAACACAACATTTGGTTTAAAAAAACCTTTGATGAGCAACCAGGTTTTTGTTTAGACTGAACGACATCAACTATTGGATGGATTAGCACCTTTTTGTGTCGACATTCATGGTCTCCTGAGAATGAACCCTATTAACTTTGGTGATGCCAGTTTTTCCTTTAATGCCATCAGGAGGTTCACATTTGAGGCTTTGAGAGAAACTTCTTAACAACAGATGAATGGGTTTCTGTAACAAGGCCAAAGATGAACTCTTTTTACCTGACTTTTCATCAATCTGTCTGTTTCAGTTTGTCAAAAACTTTGTTCATGACCGAATACCTGCAAAACTAATAACATTTCCATCAACCTCAGATGTACCTGATGCTTTGTAGCAAATGTTAGCACTCTAAAACATAAAATTATAGCAGTAAACATGGAAAGCATTATACCTGACAGACAGCAGGTGGTTAAACTTGTCACTGTGAGGATGTTTCAAATGGTAGCATGAGATTTCCCATTGTGCTTCCATGTGGATCAATATTATTCCTTCTGCAATGAAGCAATTTAAGTTTTTTGTTGCTAATTGACCAACATCAACCTTTTGCAAAGTGTGTCACTTTAACAGCAGCTTTTACGACAGAATCAAGTATATTGGTAGTTCACAGTTAGCAGAGTGGATGTGAAGCAAATTAACAGGAAAAAAATCCAGTTTAATACAATGAGCACATCTGTCCAGCTGTGAAAACTGCAGAGGCTTTAGGATAATGTGGTTCAGATTTTCTCTCTTGAACGAACTATCATAAGGAGCTTTGTTGTGCTATTTAAACTATTAAAACTGGCCTGCAGCGGCCTTTAGGTCAGAACTTAAATACAGCTCTTACTGACCTGGCAGCAGGAGTCCAATGCTGTTTTTTAAAGGATGCTAAAATACTGTATACGTAACAGAGTTAAATTGTTTTGGACACATGCAGCTGTGTGCATCCAAGAGTTGACCCTGCACTCTGCAACCTCTAATCAACTTTCTCAAACATGAGAAACTTTTCTGGGACGTTGGTGGCACGAGGTTTATATAGAGGAAGTTCGCCTTCCCACTGGAGATTCTTGTCATTAAAAAAAAAAAAAAGGGGAAATACAAGGACAAGCAGTATTCTGGCTCACAGTGGACATTTGTTGTATTCCTGCCTTTGGTGTCCCTCAGAAGAATAATTGGTGCTTACACTGCAGCCTAAAAGGGGTCAAAAACTGTAGCAGCATCAGTCACAGCAGGAGGATCAGCGAAGGTAACCTCAATCACAAAATCATTTTGCTTAACCTGGCTTTCATTTAAAGATCAAATGAAGCAAGGAATGAATTTCTGCATGATCATGGGAGTATAAATAAGCTTTGAAAGCACACCGTTTGTCCTTCTGCTGTCTGAGGCCTCTTTCAAAAAGGCTGATAATGCAAACAATGCAACAGAGCACCGACTGACTACATGCTGCTTGGGCCTGTGTCAGGGTCCCAAATTACCTCCATCACAGCTACATAATTATAAAATCAGGCCTACTGTCAATACATGTGTCGAAGCATTCTGTGCCGAAACGTGTATTAATAATATTGTTCAAGGTCTCCGATTGAAGAACAAACTACGAGTAACAGTAAGCAACACAATAAAGCTGCCAAGGTCTCAAGTCAGTATGAAAGCTCAGAGAGGACGAAGGTAAATATGAGTTTTGTTTAGTTAATTTTATGGCGACACAAAGATAATTATTTTGTGATCTTGACTTTAGCTTCTTTTTTTGAAATAAGATCACAACTATTTGTTGCTCAAGACAAAAGAGGTTTGATTGATTATTTGAGAGAGATCTAATTAATTAGGACCTCTGCAGGCCCCTGTGAGCCTGAAAGATATTCAAATACTGTTTTGCTTTTGAATATATAAACTGTTTAACAAACCCTGTATTGTCTGATAGACTTTCACTATCACAGTAAAAATCTGTTATTAACAGCATGAAGGCATTGCTGCAAAATATTATTCAGTACTTTTGGTGAATGTGATTTTTCTCAGCATGGACATTAACGTTATGTTTTGTTTGTTCTTGTACATAAAGGTGTGAACGGCCAAATAACCTAACGATCTGAAGGTTGCGCTAGAAGAAAACTGAGAGAATCACTTGAGTGTTTACGGTTCATCCTGAGGGGATGTGTCAATGTGTGTACAAAATGATATGACAAACCATCCAACACTAGTTGTTGTCAAGATATTTGACTGACAAAAAATGTCGGCTTCATGGTAACTAGAAGAAAAGTCAAGAAGTCATCAGAGTTGATATGATTAATCCTCTGAGGACCATGAACGTCTGCACAAACCTTCATTATAATCCATCCAGCAGTGGTGGGATGTTATAGGTTGAACAAAAGTGTTGGTTGTGCTGTTAGTGCAGCTATAAATAAAGACAAGAAACAAAACATCAAGACACTGCTGTCACTTGTTGATTTTTGTTCCTTAGCTCTTCTCTGAAAGTGAGAGCCCCGAAAGTGCATCAAGATATAAAATAATACATTTTTACTAAGAAACAACAAATAAATTTTGGCATAAATCTACATTGCATATTATCAGGCCACCCTGAATCTCTGTATTTCTACATTAAATTTAAATTCTGGGTACTTTAAACAAAGCATATTATTGAACAAGTAATAATAATAACTATTAGCCATTCATCTTCTTATCAGTACATTCATTTAAATGACTTGAATTAATGTATTTACTGTAATAATATGACTTATTTCGAAAAATATTTTTCTATTTGAGTTGTAAATAGCACTCAGAGGCACATCATGAGGTCTTTGTCAAGATTAATTGTGTGTTAGGTTAAATAACTGCATGTAAGTGATGAATTTGAGGTTCAAAGTCTCTTCTAAAAATGACAGGTTTTTGCTTCAGTTCCTCTAATGAGTGCTCCTGTAAATGTTTGTATACTGAAGGTTTGGCAGCTTTACATTTTGTTACAACAAAAGTTTCCTATATCAGTTTGTTAACTTATGAAAAAAGAAAACACAGGATGTCATTGATGCTTTAAGACAAGAAACCACAGTGTAAACACAACCTTCATCTGCTGCTGTGTGTACTTTGAACTTTTTTTCACAGGTTAATGCACAAATTAAAAACCAAGAATCAGGCTGACGTTAATTAAAGGTTGACTAAGATTAATTATGAAATGCAAATCGTAACTGAACTTGGGATAGCGAGGTGCTTACAGGTTTGGGGCATTCTACGCTAAGACACGCAAATGTCAAACTGTTAATGAAGAGACCATCATTCTTCTGTGTACTTAAAGCCACGTGCAGAGTTGGGGTCGTGTCCTAGAGGGGCCCCAAGTCTTGTTATTTTAATTTAATGAAAACACCATCAAGCCAGCTTCATATTCTTCACACATGCAAGTTTATTAGGTTCACATAGCTACATCTAATGCATTATAATACAACAGTTCTGCAATAAATCCTGCTTTTATGAAGGTTGTAATGTTTAGTTTTTTGTTGAAACTGTATGAGAAGTGAATATTCAACTTTCAGGTTATTTAAAAGGCGGCGTTTTGTAATGTTGTTGAACCATAATGCATTTCACCGACAGGTGTTTCCAGTCTGACCTGTCAATATCAATAACAAATGACTGATTATATGAACCAGATATTAATTTATGTTTTTTATTTTGATTTTTCTATAGCTGACTCACAAAATCTTCAATTAAGTTGTATATTTCAGTGCTTGAAAAAAAAAGAATCACTGTGTCTTCTTTAGATTAGAATGAGCCTTTTATATCTACAGAGGAAGCGTGTCTTTTTCTACAGAGTCCGCCATGTTTCTATCATAGCTGAGAAACACCGGTAAGCTTTCAGTGTTTTCTGCTTAGACAAGGAAGGTGACTGGGTATTAGGTTGCGTGCAATCAGCAAATTCATCATTAAATCCTAATTACTGAAACCTTTAAATACTCAAAACTGACTTCTTTTAATTAGTATCTATCCTTGAGACTGGAAAAAGCTTAAAAACAGTATTTTTTAACCTTTCATAAGTTTTCTGTTAAATGCAATATAGAAGCACAAATTACATATGACCACAAAGTTTATTCAACATGTGACACATCTGACAAACTAAACTTGAATATTCAAAAGAGCTCAATAAGCGGTGCAAGGTCACTGGAAAACAGAGATTGCACAATCAAACTGATGCAACTTCCCTTGGTATTTAAAATAATGTGACGTGAACAACAAAAACTCAAACTCACCAAAGTAATTATGTTTAAATACTTTTTATTATTATTTGTGCATTAAGGTTGGAATATGTACCAACACATATAATTACAGGAAAGGCCATAATCAGCCAGCAATAACACAGCACTGTCATAATTCTGCTGAGTCCCATCACTGACTTAACGTTTTGTGGTTTAGGCAAAAAAACCCCCCAGGAAAAATAACAAAAGATATTCACAAGAAGCAATCTCTGCTGTGAGCAGGCTGAGAAGTAAAAAAATAATAAATATTTCCACTGATACTGCAGATGCATATTTTAAAAGTCACAGTAAATAAAAACACACTTCCAAACAATAAAGGATGTGTCCGAACTTTTGGAGCTTAAAGTACATCAGTATAGATGTAGAAATGTTTCTTTTTGGTTTCATTTTAAGTTTCAACACAACATAAAAACGTGCAGAGTGTTCATCAGTAGCCAGCGGCCTCTACACACTCCTCCCTTTTCACAAGTATTTACTAGTCTTACTAGATTTTTAAGTATTTATAGCTTCAGTTACATTTAAGGCCAACTCATTATAAGGTGGATGTCTTGACATGAAATGTCAGTTTGGTAAAACTGGATGTATCCAAACTGATAGTTAGATGAATATAATTAACAATAAATGTTGAATAATGCAGATTAAATATTCTATTCATTGTGCGACTGTTTGAAAAATTCATGTTGATGTTTTTCAGTTACTTGAAGTGAGGATCACAGGATTATTTTTCAGATTATAATGACAACAGATAATTATCTGCATATCTTGTCCAAAACTGATAAGACAACAGATAATTTTTATATTTTAAAAATGTTCATAACCTGTAACATAGGCACACCAGAGTGTAAGAAAGGCTAAGATGCAGAAAGCAAAGACGCAGTCTTTCTCACATCACATTATGGACCAAAAGTGTTCATGAACCCCAGAAAAATTAAAAAACCCAGAAAAATGTCTCAAAAATGTGTGTGCATACTTACATGTACTGCAAAAAATAGCTTAAAATTAGTATGCAGCATGGAGCTAAGACAGAGCTTTGAATTTCCCATGTACAGTATTTCAGCATTTTAAGTTCCTCTCTGAAGTTATGGTCAGTTCTTAAGGAAAGTAAATGTTACGTAGTATCAAAAATGCTAAATGAATAACCCATTCTGGAATAACATGACATTTAAAATAATGAAAAAGCTGAAAGAATGAAGGTTTGGTCATATTAAAACAATGAAAGTTCACAAATTCATGAATGACATGATGGAGCCCAAACCAAAACTGAGCTCTAAGTCAAATCAAAATCTATCATTCATGTGTCTCCTCATTGTTACGGAGGACAAAAAGCACATTGAAGAGTATATTGAGGAAACCATTCACCACATTTATAATAGACTTATGCTTTAAGCCTTTTCAGTTGCACTAATGCACTGCCGTTACATTCCTTTCCAGTGATGCTCACATGATTTAACCATAGGCTGCGTATACTGTGCCTTTGTGGAAGTAATGGAATTTAATTGCACTTGAGCACTACATACTTCAACGGCTGCACAGGACCTTGTCGAAGCAATTCATTTAAACACTTAACCTGTTGCATTTGTCTCAGTCATAAGAAATCCACACACTTTACCATTCGGGTTGCCAAAGGTCTTTGGTGTTAAATAGACTGCGTTAATGTTTTCCCTCTGCAGACTGAGTATCAACTGATCTCATCAGGCGTTGCGATAAAATTATAAAACTTCTGTAAAATACATGACATATCTTGCTAAAATAAAAGTTTTCTGGTGGATAAAACAGTAACTTAAAATGAATTAATTGTTGGATTATAAGAGGAGAAGGAGTTTTATGTTTGTCTATTAAGAGAAACTAATAGTTGCTGAAAGAAGTGGACACGGTTCACTCAGTGGTGTTCAGACGTATCTGTGCAAATGAAAATAAAAGATGTGCAACCAACTGTATAACAAAATCAAAACGTAAGGACACGCTGGTTCCTCGCGATGAATGTGAACAATTAAATGTTTGGTCTGTAAGCTCGAGAACCAAGAAAAGATGCAAGTCAATATTACATTTCACTCGTAACACTGCAGAGCTGCTTCAAACCCATTGATACTGCAAGCTGTTGGTCATTAAAACACTCCTTAAGACACGAAAAAGAGCTTTGTTTCCTCCCAAGTTTAGAGAAGTACTGGATGTAAATGTTCACATCCAGGTATTAAAACAGGTACATTATTTGGGGAAAGTTTTCCTACTACAGTGACAACCTAAGTTTGCTGAGGTAATGAATTACACCACTGGAAAAACAGGCACACACATGGGCAGTTACTCACAGGCAGAAACCTTAACATTCACTAGAGGGCTGTCAACAGCAAAGCACAAGACGGTTATTTAAGATACTATCCTAGAAACAGAGCACAACTCTGTAAGGGTATTGCAGTCTTACCATTTGAAGTGATTAATGATTTTTTAAATCAGGACTGTTTACCTCCGTTCTTCAGACTGTGACACTCACTGCATCTCTGTATGCTCTTGAAAAACGTGGAGGCGAAGCTGCAGATGGAGATCCACGCAAAAGGAACGAAAGTGCAGATCTCTGAGTTTTTTTTTTTTTTTTTTGATGCAGAGTTCAAAGGATGTGAGCTCCTCGGTGTCATGGTGGATGACACACAAATACTCAATGTGAGATTATTACTCACATTGAGAATGCAGTATCTAGTGATTTTTGTCCATGTGTATTGAGTCACTTGTACAGTGTGTATGGACGTACTTGACCCTACTGCCTTTGATAAGTGTTCAAGGTTTGGGATCAAACATCCTGGTCCATCATGGGCGGTGAGCAGCAGGAAGTCAGACTTGTCCCTGAGCCTGCTGAGATCGTCTCTCCTCCAGGCAGCGACAAACCCACATGGACACCACCTCTGCGTTACCATCGTTATATTGTACGATGAAGGAATGGTCCTAAAAAAAATAAAGAGAAAGAGTTATTTGTATTTATAGAACAAAATGTAAGACTGCGTTGTTACACATAAACAAAGTGCTGCACATTATGCATGTTGCATGCATGAACAATAACTTTCATCAGAAAGTATTCCAAGCAACGTCTTTCGGTAAACATCGGCAGATGAGTTACACGTGTTTTTGGAACCATTAGTTACAAACCAGGAACAAACTTAATTTTGGGAAACAAAAGGAAGTTGCATGAAATCATATCTTGCAAGGTTTGGGGGGCGGTGAAGATCGCTGTGCCGTTGTGATTTTCTAAAGGGCTTTGAGCATGTACACTGTCATGTTGGAGGGCTGGGTTGCCATTGTGCCACAGTTCAGGTTGTTTGCACTGAGTGCTCTTCCTAAGACACCACAGAGCGTCACAGTCGTACCTGATGTTTAACAGACTGCGCTTATGGGGTGAATTCATGGTGGACAACCCAGAACATGTCAAAGAAAATAACCAGCATGCTCCTGGTTGGGCTCATGAACTGACTTCTACAGTCTTGGAGACTGCTGACTCTTTCACTGCTGTTTTGGTTTCTGGGTTCGTAGCTGTAGCCACAACTCTCATCAGTGGTGACGATCTTTTCAGTGAATTTTGGGTAACTTTGGGCTTGCTGGCAGAGATCCTTATAGACTTACATGGTGCGCCTTCTGCTCAGAAATCATGAAATTGCACATTTTTATGTTTAACAGAAGTACTGATGTTGACAGAGTGATGTTACCTGGGGTAACACAATATTATAAAAAGTACAAAATGTATAATTTGGGACATATTTTCTGTTTCCATTTGAAATTTATCTTAATATTACAAATAAACATTTGTGCTTTAAAACTATCCATCTTTCTACATACATGTAACCTTAAGAATAAGTGTCATCAATGGAAAAAATGGACTGAATGGACTTGTTGTAAAAACACAAGTTGTGAGTCTTCTCATAAAAAACATGAAAAAATATTATTCTAACAGCTTATAAAAATGTTAATATGTACTCTGAAATACTAATTTTTATTATCAAACAGATTGGAGCCACAAACATTATTACACCTTTATGTGAGGTGCATAGTTAAGTATAATTATTCTACATAATGATTCAGGTAATAATCTTAAAATACAAATAAACTAAACACTTAAGTCGTTAAACCCTCTTAAATATTTATGCACAACAGATTTGGTTTTAAATGCCAAACGTTTAAGTAATGGCTTGTCAGGTCATTTTAAAGAAATATTTTTAATTATCGACATGAATCATCACAGGCTGTAAAATGAGCTTTGTAATAAAAGGCAGCAGTGGGAGTAACACAAATCCTCTTTGTAAACTTTTCAAAAAAACTTAAAAATGTTTTTTTGAATATATTTTGCTGCCTTTTTTATGATTTTTAGCAAAGAATTCAGTTTAATTCTTAACTAATTTTCGTTAGAGCCAAAAATTAGCCTTTGGAAATCAACTAATGTAACATGAGCAGGTCTTTGTTGGTTATTTTAGCTCATTAAGTTTATTAAATGCTGGCAGGTCTCACTTGTTACCACCTGCAGGGTTGAAAGAGGGACGTCACATGTGATATCTCAATGACAACAGTCCCAATCACCCTCCAGACTGGAGCCAGAGGTCACAGAGGGGTCAAGGGTCAGAGGGGAGGAGGTGGTAAATGAGACACTTCAACGAAGGCTGACCATGAATTTTATTTGTGGTGTCTCGATGTCCAATTAGATAAACAAGCCCACGGCTGGCCAGTTTAAATGAACTTGTCAACACTGATTTCAATGAAGTCTGTCCTTAAAAAAAAGAGACTGTCACTGTTAATGGGAGTTCAGTCCATACTGAGCTGACATTGAAGATTTTTCTCTTTTAAAATAATATCTTGAGTTCTTTTAAGACACATTTCACATTTTAATAAACCTGTGACTGTTATTCCCACACAGGATGGATCAGTGAACTGCTATGACTTGGTCGCTCACACTGAACACAAGGTCCATGTGTGATTGACAACTCCAATGAAGTTTATTCAAGCAAGAGGACGAATATGGCCACAAATTGTAAAATAATGATCTAGTAATATAAAAATAAGCCCACTACAACTTGTAAAATGTAACAGCAGCCTTTAAATAATGGAGCTGCTCAAACTTCAAGACAGTGACCCCCTTCAAAATGTAAAACAACAACAACGACACCGATCTGGCAGAAATTTTGGCAAATTCCAAAATTAGCTGGATGGTAAAAAACTTCACGGCTAAATCAGGCTTAAGCTTTAATGTCAGCACATTTAAAAAAGTTTTTTCTTCTATTTAGGGACTCAATAAGAGAAAAATTGATAAATCTACTTGGCCACCATGAAATTATCAGAAATATCAGATGGAATCTGCCTAGTTGTTGGTTTGAAGGTGGTGGTGCAGAATTTTTGGAGAGAGAAAAATATCTGTCTCTTTAGCTAAAAGATGGTAATCTATGATCAGCAGCTAGTAGTTAACTTCTTAAAATGTCTGTCTGAAATTTGAAGCTGTTCAGGTTTTATAGTAAAATATTGGTTATAGCTTCTTTTAGTGATTTAGTGACTAGTTTTTTATTCCAAGATGGCGGCCCGCAGAGAAGCAGCGGTTCAGTGCTCTCTCTTTCGGTGTGTATGCACTTTTTAAGAGATTGCACTTTCTTTCGTTGTACTTGTACAATGACAATAAAGACTATTCTATTCTATTCTATTCTATTCTATTCTATTTAAAAACAGTGTCAATATTTGACCTTAAATGTATTACTAAGCACATGCTTGTCAAACAACAAATTTGATGAATTATTATCAAAAATGTTTGTTTTAAGTGATAAATGAATATCTTGTAATTGAGTTTTTACATTCTCATATATTTGTCTGGATACTGGCTGCATTACAATGGATTAAGAGTTTTAAACTAATGTTTAAGTAAATAGTGTCTGTCTACTGCACTCATGGATAATAACATTTTATGACAAATTCTTACAAAACACTGATAAATTTCTGTCAGTCCAAACATTCACAAACACATTTAACATTTATTTCACTTTGCTCTACAGTACTGTAAGTCACTGAGTTTAAAGCTAATCTTGTCAATATCAATGTCATTTCATTCTTTAACAGTTACATTTTTAGTTTGACTCAGATTTGAAGCAGATTTTTAAGTAAGAAGCATTTGTTGTCACATGTTTTTTCTGGGTTAGCACAACGTTAAAAAACCCCCCAGCAACACCCAAACTGGTGCAGACAATGCAAGATTAGTAACAAAGTAGGACAGACTGGTAGTGATGGTCCACTTTCTCCCTCCTGGGATCCTTCTTATCTATTTGTGGTTACACTGGAAAATATGTTAAACTGAAGAAATGTACAGTTTACAAAAAATAAAGTCACACCAAGGGTGAATTCATGTGCAAGTTATTACGGTTCTTTTAGAAAAAAATCCACCAAAGTCAATCTGTTTGACTTCTGTTCTTTCCGTTTCAACTTCTGTTAGTTTTGTACTGTGAACATTCAATCAGCACGTTTCATCTGGTGCGGTTTTTAACATTTAAAAGAAAATAGTAACACATTCCTGCGTGCTCTAATCCTGCACAAACTGTAGAGATTGTGAAGGACTGGGGGGGAGCCCCATCAATCCTGTTGTCCTTCTAATGGGCAGCTGGGGTTAACACAGTCTGAGGTTAATTACTCTCATATCAGTGTGAGCATGTGTGTGTGTGTCAGTATGAGATGAGTAGAGTGGACGCTCCTGGGTGCCCCAATGTGCCGGATACCCATCTCATCAATCATTCTTTCTTGCCTCACCAGAGAGGGAGTGATACAGAAATAAAGAAGGAAGTCCTGAATGATGTTTCTGAAATCCAACTTTTCACCTCTGCTGCAAAAAATTAAACCCGACAGGCCAGATTCACCTGCGCGACAATGACCTGGATGAAGATGTGTGGCTTGTCATACTACACACATTTGCACACATACATGCACAAAATGCAGAAGGGGCCATAAAATCACAACATTAGCTTGGGCAAAACATATTCTATACAATGTTTCACCTGAAGATAAAGTTAATATAAAGTTCATGCATGAAATTTTCAACAACATACAATTAAACCTGATCAAAGGTAACTGTGTAAGTCAAGTTTTAAATTAAAGAGCTGAAGTAAGACAGTGACAGAACCAGAGAAGGCTTACAAGAGAGCAAGCAAGCAAAGAAGAAACTTGGCGATTAACTCTTTAGATGTTGTGACTTGATGGAAAGCTTCATGAAATGGTTTTGGGAACTACTGATTTCATGGTCAGGGATGAACTTTCCACTTTTTTTCACTATCTACTCTAAGCATTAACGCCATTATGAACAAAAAGACAAAAAAAGGAGTAAAATTAAGCACCTCACCTCTACAACTGGGAAATCTCTGCTTTCGATCATGATTACCATGTTACAACACTGTTTCTCGACTTCGACTTTTACTTTTTAACACACGTCATTTCTGCTGCTAGATGCCTTTCATTAGAAACCCTGCAAACCAAAGACGTAGTGTGAGGATGAGCGAAGTAGCGAGAGACCGTTCTGTTTGTTTATTTTATTATTTAACAGCCAACATTGCAAATGGAAATCTATTTGACACAAGCAGAAATCTCGCCTTATGTTTAGTCACAATGGCCACCTTCCTTCCTCCATTTCTGACTGGCGTTAACCTGAAAATCAGTGACAGGTGACAGAGTAAAATGCACCATTTGCTTGAATAAAATGATGTTTTCTCTGAGTTTGACTTTGTTTTTAATCGTGTGTTCTAATTTGTTAACCTTCCTTGTACGTAAGAGGTTTATCTTCTGGTCTCACAGACCAACATAAGATCATGAAAAACTGCCTTAGTTTGTTATCAATATATTTGACATGCCTCAAGAGTCCTGCTTTGATGCAGAAACATACAGGTGAACTCACACCTTGATATTAAGGATATCATCCTGTGTCTGTCACATACATGTGCATAATCACATTGTAATTGAATCACTTGCAGCTTAAATTAAGCGAACCTGTAAGGGAGGAGGTATTAATACAGAGTGAATAAGTGCTCCTTAGTCAGGTCACTGAAGGTGTTGTGACTTTCTGCTGTAGCAGTGTGTGGACAGAGGTGAGATGGGGGGGGAAGACTAATTTAAAAGTTACATTAATCACCGTCTGGCCACATCAAAATGGGATAATCACCTGCAACTGCTTCGCTCAAATAGAAATTGCCTAAACCCAGGGGAAATTCTACCTAACTCTTTAATTGTTTGAAGCCTTTGAAGGGTCTGTTTAATCTAAGATTAATTTATGCGATTTTAAATAACTTTATGTATGATTAATACGCTCAGAAGAAATTAAAAGGAGTTTGAGGCAATTATAACAAGAGACTGGTCATCACCTCATTAGAATAGTGTTGGAGGAAACCTGGTGTGCTGTGAAACCTCTGTGTGTGTGTGTGTGTGTGTGTGTGCGTGTGTGTGACAGAGAGAAGGGTGAAGAGGTAGGTAGAATAACTAGGTCTTTATGGATTTCATGCTAATCATTCCCTCCCTCTGGAAACTGGTTGGCTCTGGTTAATGTGTGTGTATGAATGATCTTGTGTATTTCACATACAGTATACACTCAATCCTGAAATTGTCTGGACTTTACTCAGAGGAGCTGAATGTGTCAATGCAAACGTCCAAATCAGTTGGACAGGATATTATAAAGAACTTAACCTGCAACTTAACCTGCAAGCTATGTCTAATGTTGACTGAGATCATGCGTAAACAAGGCAGGACGTGTTCAGAGAATCCATGGTGAGCAAATAAGCTTGTTGATGACGTTACAGAGAGTTTATTGACTTTCTTGCCTTTTTGCCTGCCTGTGTATTGTTTACTCTTTCACTGTTAGGGCAGATACAACATTGAAAAAGAAACAGTCAACATTACCCGTAAATCCTCCTCCTCTTCCTCTTGTGAGCTGTACCAGGCACCACTCCTCAACTAACCCAATCAGAGTATTTCTACTGATGTCTGACACAGACAATCCCTCTTTATGTACAATGTGTCAAAGGGCAGCTATGGTCTTATTTTTCTGACATTGTCCAGAGTTCATGTGTAAGAACAGCTTATGTTTATGTACTCTGGTTGATCTTGATGCACAGGGAATGTAGGGAAGCTTCTGTTGCTGTTACGGTGCTGTTTCCCCTCTAAACTTAATGATCCGAGCATGTAATGCTACTCTGGAATCTATCTGCTGCTTTTGAAGCTGTTTACAGAGTGAGACGGCGTTTTCTCCAGATATCCCCCCATCACTGAGCCACAACACTAAATGTTAGCCACCGAAAAGACAAAACAGCAGTTAAACAAGAAAACCAAGATGAGTTATAGCATCACTGACTCATTGTCTGGTTAAGTCCCTGTCTAAATCGTATGGTAAAAATAATATAAATGAGCAAAATGTCCACAGCAGCAGCAGTCATGATTCACTCTCAAAGCTGAGAAGCTTCAAGCTTTTGTTTTAAACTAACAAATCCTACTTCGTGGTCAAAGGATTCTTGTCAGATAACGCTAATTTTCTTTAACTTCTCTATGAAACAAAACAAGGTTTTTTAACCTGCAATATTCATTTCGGTCTTATTTATTACACATTGGAAAAAAAACTTGTTTTGATCAACTTAAGGATGTTGTATAAACAGAAAAAGCAGATTTCGTCTGAGGCAAAATACACTTTTCTAATGCACATGGTCTTTACATCAATTTGTATGATTCTGATCCGAGCTATCAATCAAAACTGAACACACAGTGCCATATTTTGCACTGTAGGCTCAGTATGTGTGAATGGGGTTCATGTCAGCGAAGACCCAGGGGTGAAATGTGAAAACATTTGGCAACAAAGGTGCTGACAGGAAAGGTCAAGAGGGAGGAGAGGAAGACACCAGTGATTTGTCCCAAATCTCAAAAAAGGGACAAGAGGAACCCCAAAGAGTCCAATGACAGATGAGCTTGCATGTGAAAACCCTTTTTGCACATGTGGTGGTGCAAACAGTGAGACTCTACTACTCAGATGCTAAAACTTATTGAAAGTTTTAGACACACTAGAACTAGAACTAATTTAAGACATCACCAACATGAGGCGTTGGCGGGGGGGGGGGGGGGGGGGGGGGGGGGGGGGGGGGGGGGGGGGGGGGGGGGGGGGGGGGGGGGGG
>JAQMCX010000001.1:27211032-27256045 GCA_029814765.1 Acanthurus leucopareius
AAGACATCACCAACATGAGGCATTACCCACACCCCACCCCCCACCCCCCCACCCCCCCCCACCCCAAAAAACTTTATCTATACACAAAACTTTTCACTAAAATACTATAATGGCTGCAAAAAAGCTTTCTGAACTGAGTCCACTGTGTGCCTCAACTCATACATGTCTGTGTAAACAATTAGGTGTCAGTCACTTACTAAGGTTTAGGATTTCTCTGTTGGCTTGCTCAGCAGTTTGTCAGAAAAAACACACAAACCAACAAACAAAACCCTAACAGATGAAAAGTCAACACAGGAAAAATGTAGAAAACCCCAAATCTCTTAGCTTTTGTGAAATAGCATCATAAATGACACAAACTAGTTTATAAGGACGTAATTATGTCCTGAGAGCAATCATTTAACGAAAGTGTCACCTTTGAAACTGTGTGGATGATAAGTGTTACAATGCTGCCGTGGTTTAGGACCTAACTACATCCAGTTTTTGATTCCAGTGTTGTAAGTCCTTAAAAAACTTGATGCAACTCAGCTCCTGTGTTTTTGTGTGTTTGTTTGCAAATCGAAACTAGATTTGGAGACATTCAGAGACAGGAGGGGTCCTTTTGTGAAAAACCGAGGGGCTCATCTGGTGTCTCCGGGGTTGAGAGGGGGCTACGAAATTTGTGTGTGTATGTGTGTGTGTGTGCCTATGAATAGAAAAGCAGAATAGGACGGCTGCGTTGACAAGGGTGCTAAAAGGCTGTGTAAAGGCTGCTGGCTGGGGAACGAGGGACGGCGAGGGAGAGGGGGGAGGGAGGAACTAAATGTCCATCAAATCACAGTCAAAGAAAATAAGGGTGTGTGATCATCACTTTGTCTCACACACACACACACACACACACACACACACACACACACAAAGAAATACATGCAAAAACGAGCACACAGATACACAAAATAACATTATTGTGTTGTTAAATACAAACTAATATGAGACTAAATGTAACAGCTCACAAACTTTTCATGTCCCATCTTTTTTTGCCCGTAAACTTAATAAATAAGCCAAAAGCTGCAGCACACAGAACAGACCGTCCATTCAGGGAGGAGGGGAAGGAGAAAGAACCAAAAACAAGAAACCTCAGACAGGACACGTCATCTCCAAGTACCTGCAGCTAACGTCCTGGTAACGGGCCAATGGAAAGTCTCCTCAGCTGACCCACGTCATTAGCTTATGATGACAGGATAGGGTGTCCACAATGAAAGATGCATTAGTATAAGGGGAGACGGACACACTCACTTTCCTCTTTGATGGCTCTTCATGTGATTCTTGAAGGGAAATAAAGGGACTTGGAAGGAATGGGAAGAGGAGAGATCGATTACAGCACTGAGTTTGATACAGGCAGACAGAGCTTAGTCTGCAAGATATTTCTCTTTGACCACTTAGCTTCCAAAAAATTTCCAAAGAGATTATGAGTCATGCTGTAATCAATCTGTTTACAGATTAACTAGAGGTTTCCATTGCTGTTGAAGCTTTTTAGTAAGTTATTCAAGCCCAGTTTAGTTGTTAGATATAGTCCATAACAATAAACTCACAGGGAGAGCACAGTAATGGGAAATTTCTAAAGCTAAAAAAGCATGTTTTACAATAAATTGAAATTTGAAAGTCAAATCAAAATGTCTAATTTGCTTGCATAAGATTAAATGAGACAGTATAGACTAAATACTGTTTGTGCCAATCATTGCATTGTGCACAGACAAGCAAACACACAACTAGTTTTACATCATTCTGTTGTTTGACTCGCAAAGAAACATCCTCAGGTGCCAAGCAAGGAAGTGAGGAAAAAGCAAGAAAGCAGCATTTTGTCAGGAAACAAAATGGTGTTTCAATGAATGAGCATTATACAATAGATATACATGATACAAAAACCACAGCTCAGTCTGACACTGGTGTGACGAGAGCAAACTCGGCTGTCGTTTGTGGTGTTTAGAGCGACATTTCAAAAGTGCAAAACTAGTTTTAGATTTCAACAATTATCAGTAAGTGTTTTATCAAGCAAGAAAGGTTTTCTAATGTGAACATTTACTTAACAAAACAGCTCGTTATCAGTTTTTGACACGTTTAAGAATTAAGATGTTACACAGAAAATTTATATTTGTGTCAGAGAAAACTGTGTGATTATTTATGGTAGCACAATGATGTTTAAAACTTCCAGCTTTAGTGCATCATTTACACCGTGGATGAGGGACTCAAGACTTTTTCACACGACATCTGCTATCAGTAACAGTCCTCTTATTTTAATACTAATTTGTTTTGGTTTTCCTATTTTTTCTTCACATTGTTCCTGTTTTTTCCCTTTACTCATGTTGTGAACATACCATCACCCTGAGAAAAAGGTTTTCTTTTCGCCGGCCCCCTTGCTTGGATAAAATAATAAAAAAGTTTAACTGAATGGGGCAAAATATTAATATAATGGATGTTTTGCTCATACTAAGTAGTTGTAGCATACGGTTTAAAGCTTCAGGGACAGAACTCATCAAGAGCAGCCATGCAATCAAACAGCAGCCCTTTAAAGAACGTCTAATAGGATAAAATCCCAGCGAAAATAACGTCAATAAAAGCCATACCAGTGATTAGAGAAACCACATGCTGAAACCTGATGAGCAAACTAGAGCCACTAGGTGAATTTGTATGGTCATAAAACAACATTATTTGCTAAATGTCGACACTATTGTGTGATTTCCCACATTACCTTCCAGGAGAAATGAGTTGCAAAGATAAAAACTGAGAGCAAATGGTGGCACTTTCTGTACAGAGCACGGAGAGGAGAAGAGGGAAGTCGTGGCTAGATGCATTAACATACAGATAGAATAGGTAAAGAGTTTTAATGTACTCAGGAGGCTGGGGGTAGCGTGAGAGGAGGGGATGAAAGAGGGAATGAGGAGGAGGAGGAGAGAAAGACAATCAGCACGATGGTGCCACAAAGGCAGGCATCCATGACCTTATATCTCAGTTCATCGAGGGCAGAGGAAGGAATGAAAAAGCCTACAGGAGGACAAAAATATAGGTAAGGGGAAGACGAGAGGGATTGAGAGAAAGTGAGAGTAAAAGATATATAAAGAGATAACTGTGAAAATATGAAAAAGAGCACAGGGATCAGTATGACTTAGAAGGAAGTGGGGCAGAGTAAGAATGAGATAGAGAGTCAGAGAGAGAATCACTGACAGCAGCAGTGAAGAAACTGTGAGCTACGATGACCTGAAGCATTTAAAAAACAGAAAGAGGGAAAAAGGAAGCTATGGAAATCTGAATATATCAGGGAATTTGATATATTGTAAAAAGGATACTGCTTGTAAGAAACACTTGATGATTGGGTTTACAGAGGACTTGCCATAAATTAGGGATAAACTGCATATTAATAAGTAAATATTGGTAAGTGATCGTCATTATAACCCTTGTCCCTGAATTATTTCCTGCTAAAAAAAAGCTTTGGTTGTAAAACTAACATGGATGATGAAATATACTCCTACAACATACTGAGGAAATTAGCTCATATTTCAGTCTTTTCAAAGTACTCATGTTCTTATTCATAGTATAAATACAAAAGAAGCCGAGAAAATGTTTGAAGTGGCCGTTAAGCCACAAGAGGAGGAATTTAGAGTCCTAACCCTTTTCAGCAAGAACTTCCACTCCACAAGAAACAATTATATAGACAAACACACAAGTATTAATGATCAGAGGCAAAGGTGTCACTCAGTAGGAAAAAAGGGAAGTTGTGTTCAAGCCGGCACATCACAAACGCAACAAGCTGAAATTCCCCCAAAAGAAGGAGTGTGTGGCCTCTGCCTCCAGAGAAACACATTCTCTTAAATGAGTGTCTAGACAACATTTCCCTTTACCCCTCCTTTCTGGTGTGAGACTGGGAACATACAATCTGCCAGCAGCTCTGCATTTACACCCTCCAGCCCCTCGTCCCCACATCCCAAACCTTCACCCCTCCTCTCTCTGTGGACCTGACTGTCGCTGTCCTTGGTCCTAACACAGAGAACCGGAGTTCGCTGCAACTCTTAGGAAGGTAGTTTGTGCAAACTGCTGAGTCCTTGTGAACTAACGCTTAAACAGAGGAAATTATCAAGTCACACACACACACACACACACAAACACACACACGTGCATGCATACACTTAATTACCTTTTGTCCTTTGCCTAAATTTTCATTAGACTGTAAAACTTAATTTTTGTAAACTAGAATTTTTTGACTCTTGTACAACAAATAAACCTAATTCATTCAGGTTGGCTCCAGTGCAGTGAATTGAACGAATTATCGCTGAAGTAGGTCTCAATCCTACCTCAAGGTTTCTCAATGACCTCTCTCTGACATCTTTCATTTCCAGCAAAAGTTCATTACTATTCTTTCCAGACAGCAATGCCAACTTCGAGGGTCCTTGACCCAAAACACCTCAATCATTGCGTAAAATACAATTGTATACTCCAAACACTACAGAGATAATAAAATTATGTTTAATTGAATTTTTATTGGATTGCGTGAATATGATCACAGTGTGTACACAGTTATTCAAAAACTATAGTTTTTGGTCCTTGGAACTGTTTAATGGAAAGCTCGGTTTAACTTACCATGAGGTTATTAGGGGCAGGCCTCTCTTTGGGTTGCCGCCGCATACTGAAAAAAAAAAAAAAAAAAAAAAAAAAAATTACAAGCAGTCTATGATCCAGCCACTATTCAAACTGTGTTTGTAGACCTGCAAGAGATGTTTTTTGTTGTAACTTTTCATTTCAACTTCATAATTTTCATTAATAAATGAATATTCAAGAGGAGGCTTGAAACGAACCTTTCATGCTTTGAGAAGGTGCAAGACGAGGCTTGACAGACAATAAAGACCACAGTCTGACAACACAGCACATTTATTTCAAATTAAACCATTTAATTAATATTTCTAATTTCAATAAACTTTATTTTATTCAGAACACTAAAGCTGAAGTAGTTACCAGTTTGGTTTAGTGGATTTATGCATGTGTTTTTGTGAGCGTCCTCATAACATGAATACTTAGTTATAAACAAAGGTCAAAGCCACCTATATCGTGGATTTGGAAAAACTGGAGCAGCGTTGTGTCTGCAGTTTGTCATGAAGCTTGTTTATGAATGGAACATGAACCTTCTCAGAATAGCCTGGGAGAAAGAAGGGCGAGGAACCAGTATCTCAGTCAGTCCTGAGAGAGAGGTGCCTTGTTTGAGCAAATAAAGCGGGCATGAGGGATAAACAACAGCTGGTACAGCCAGCTAGTGCATGCCACACACAGACACACAGACACACATACACAGCTTACATGTGGGTTGGGTGTGTATGTGGATGTTTGTGCAACTGTAAAGCTTGCAAGAGGCTAATGAGTCAGAGGCAAACGCAGGGTAAACACTGTCTTTGTCCTGTTGCATTAGATAAACCAATGAGTCCATATGAGACAGAGTCTTTATTGAACATTAGCAGCTCTGCAAATCATAGACAAATCGTCTACAACCACAATTCATTAACCCACACAGGTAAATGCACTTTAATGTCATTGTTTACCATTATATCTGTTATTCATCAACAATAATTTGGTTCATTGTGTTAAATGCAGCCTGTGGTCTTTGTTATTGTTCTGTCTGGCTCTGTGGGGCTCAGATGGTTGACTGTGCCAAACATATTAAGCTATACAAACTAGAACACAATTATATTATATAGTCAATTGCCATTTAAAAAAAAAAGACAGAATTCCATTTAAAATCTAAAAATGTTAATTGAAATCATTTCTTTCAAACCTCTATAAAGAACATCTAATAAACACTTATGATAACTGACTCACCACTGAGTGATGAAATGAACAAACTTCTCGCTGAACTGGCCGACAGGAAAAACTGGAGGATCCTGTGAGGAGAAATAAAATATTTAGACAACAAGTATTAATTTAAATCTGGGACGATGATAAATTTTTACACTGACTGCAGATTCTTGACAGCTGAGTGCAGATAATTTAAATGAAAAAATTAAGGTGTTAGATAAATGGAGATTTACACTTAGAGTGTCTAGGTTTAGAACTGGGACTGTTGACCTATCCAGCGTGAATCCCAACCTCCAAAGGCTGAGCATTATTGATAATGGATGAATATTTTAAAACTAGATTTAATGCTTTGGTGCAGAAGAGTTAAGAGGATCAAATGTGATATTATCTAAGTTAACAAGCCAAGTGATTTTGGTCTATTAAGGACAGTCACAGGAAACATTGGGTACACATACATAGTCACCACAAAGTTAGCCACCAACTATTATCGAGCTAACACACAGCAACATCATGCAGTTTTTACTGATACCGATTATGCAGAATGACTAGAGCAAGACCTTTCAACAAGCTTTAGTGCTAATTCAAAAAAGAAAAGGTCTCAGAGGCGCACTAGTTAATGAGCTCAAGTGCAACTTTTAGTGTGTAACACTTATATGTCATGATACAATCACTGCTATAACATTCGTCTAAAGAGTAGGCAATGCTGAAGAGCCTGGATTCAGAGAGGTTCAGAGTTAAGTACCTGCCTTTTACTAACACTTTAGTATCTGACCTCAAGGCTACATGCTGCACTCTTTGTCCTCTGTATTCACAGCAGCACTGAGTGGTGACTGGCAGTCAAGTTATTGTACAACACCAGTTAAGTGACATAACATGTGTCGCTGGCTCAAAATAATCACTTCCAGTGATCCAAAGGTTAAAGTGCAAATGTATGAGAAACTATTGAATATAAATGCTTTAATAGTTTTTATTTCTACTCTCATGGCTGCACAGAACCCAAAGTAGAATGGCTGAAAAAGCAGACGGTCGCGAAACCGATCTTCATCTCACAATATATCTGCAATCATAATACAGTATATAAAGCTGCGCATCTGTTAAAAATGCATGATCCTTGACTGCAACACTGAGTTTTGAAAGAAACATCTTTCATTATCAATTTTTTTTTAAAGAAATCCATTTTAACCTAAAGAAAACTACATTACAAGCTGTGGTACTATTTATCTCTTCAAAAGAAAAACTAACTTGATTCTGTGAACTTTACTCAGTCTGTATAAAACTAAACTTAAATGAAGCAAATTGATGAAATATCTGTACAGTGGTGAACTAAATTCAAAATATAAAACTGTCAAAAGAAACTTAAAGAACAAACAGTACAGCAGTAAAAGGCCTTGGCAGCATCTAGTCTGATGAAAGGATTGACTGTGTGAGTGAATGCTGGGAAGTCATGGCAGTGAGACATCTTACTTTCTCTGATATGTAGTGTTTCAATGATAGTTCAACAATTTAACAATGTACGTGCTAATTCTTAGACTCATTCTAATAATCCACTTGTATGTGGAAAAAAGTTGAATGGCCTTGTTCTTTGACTGAGCCAAGACGCTTTTCTCACTGAAAAGAGCAAATCAAGGTCTTCTGGTCAAGGAAGAAACACTTCTAATGTGAAATGTGTTGTTGTTTGTATAATTAATTAATATTATTTGGAATAAAATGAACAGTTCAAGAAAAAAGATCAAGCAAGGAAAGTTTAAAAAAAAACAGCAGGGTTTATAAAAGAGCCTGCCAAGAATACTGTTTAATCAAAACTTAAACCTTTGGCGAATTATTCCTGTTCAAACATTAAAATATAAAAATGGAACTTAACACTGATTTCATACAACATAAAGCCCTGATTTTATAAAAGGAAAAGGCATAAATAAAACCAGAAAGCATCCATTTGGAAACAAACTGTGTTTACCAACAACAGTTAAAAAGACAAAAAGTCCCCGAGCCCATGTAGTAATATTCTTACATATACTTTCCTGTTTCAATCTATTATTACCCATTTTTTAAAAAAGTGTTGCTTTATACTTTGTATTTTTGGAGAGAGCCATACAAAAATGCAGAAGTATCATCTTTAGTCTGAATGACATCCCTGGATCCAGGGGAATGAGTGAGGGGGCTGGATACTAGTCACATGCAACACTGAGGGAAGTTAACCGTTGTTTATTTGAATATACTACCCACACTGTAATAATACAAATCTGGTTGAAGATCAGTATCTTTTCAGCATCTCTCACAATGAAAGTCTGAATTTCTCTTGCTGCTTTTCAACTGACTTGCTTTCTCTTTGGTGTGTGAATGGTTATTAAGCTATATGTCATACAATATGCTTTCAAGAGACTTGCTGATGTTAGAAGATAGTGTGTACAAAATGCAATGCCATCAGCAATGTTTAAAAAGGACAAAAAAAGCAACTGTTTAGATCCACTTCATAGAGAAAACCGTTTTAAAGGCTTTAAACTAGTAAAAAAATACCCAAGGGTGCACCTGGACCTAGAAATTGTGATAATAACGGACGTTATAAGCTATGCTAAGCTATTCAGATGAAGGCTACATTTCTGAATAGTTGCGATTTATGTGGAGTTTTCCTTGATTATTGCTGTTTTTTCCACAATGTGGTTTGTCACTTTAACTGTGAGCGATCACATGGCTTCAGAATGATTTGTGCTGTCTAACAATTTTATTCATGGCCTTTTTGATAATAGCGTTTTCTGTGATGAAAGAGAAATGTTATTCAGTTTTAAAGACTTAATACAAGCCGATGTTTTCATTAATGAATGGGCTATTTAACTATTAATGATCATTTTGTAGCAGATCAGGCTCCTATCTAACACTCTTAAAGTTTTTTACCAAACTTTTCAAATTAGACAAAACACCCAAGGTTGAAAAATAGATTTCAATGATAATTTCTATTATAATTACAAAATAAAAGGGACAAAGTTGACAAAATAAGACTGAAATGTACATCGATATTTTAGGAATATGACTTAATCTGAAAATTGCTGCCAAAATGAACAATAGTAAAGTAGTTCTGTGTGTATGTGTTTGTGTGCGTGCGTGCGTGCATGCATGCATGCATGCGTGGTGTTGGTGTGTGTGTGTGTGTGTGTGAGTCAGGTTTGCTACATGTTATCAATGGAAGCTCTATGAACCGTGTCATGTAGAACAGCTGGGCCAGACTGACCCTCCATTACTGCCCCCCACCTTATTACTCCATCAATTTTCCTCCTCTCACTCTGCTTCTTTGCATGCTGTCGACATGAAAAACTCTCCATATTTAAGCACAATTAAGCTTGTTTTTACCTTTTACATCCATTTAGAAAAGTGTTGACCACTGAATACCACTACCAGTACCAAATAAAAAATTTTTAGGCAAATCTTTCTCTCAATGCCAGTAAACTCAAGAGGAAAGTCAAGTGTGTAATTGTGAGTGAAAAGCAACAGGATTAACATTTTCTTTAAGAGTGCTTCACCTTTTTTTGCTTCTTTTTACATTAAAAGTAAAAATAAATAAAGAAATAAATAAGCAGGGGGCTTAGTGATACATGAATTCAAAAGAATAAATATATGTTAAAATCCTAAAAGACAAACACCACAAAAACTGGGTGGATAACCATCAAGTGCAGAGAATTACTGTAAACCTCTTTACATCTGAAGCCCTGCTGCGCCATTAAAAACACCTCTGGGCAGTGTTCGCCATTCCTTAATGCTCTGATCGGCAGACTCCCGCAAAGCATGATGCATGAACCCATTTAAATTAACAAAGGAATGGGTTCCCTTCTAATCTCACTGCACTTCACAGTGCTGCCGCCGCTTGGATGAGCAATATATCATAGCACATGCACATACACACAGAGGCATGCACAAACAAATGCCCTTGAGCACTGCACACAAGACTGAGTGTACACTCCGTTCAGAAGGAGGGTACCAAATAATTTGCAACCACAGTACTTTATATTATACATATATACACACACACACACGGATACACATGCGCTGAAAAACAGGATCAATGGGACCCGCAGCTTGTGCAAAGTGTTGACTACACAAATAATTTATGTGTTGTGTAGGCTAAATCTGATACAAAATCTCTCTCTGCACTTTCCCCACATATTTGCATGCACATGTGCCTTTTTGCAGACACAAACACACACATTTATGCATGTATTCATGTCTCCAGCTGAGAGGAACACCGCTGCAGCTTTGATGTGGCAGCAGGCAATGGCACAAAAGACAAGCAGGCTGATGAAAGTGGGTAGTCTGTGTGAATTATTCCTCTGGTTGTCAACGCGCTCCACTCTGAGACAAAACACACTACGAGGGTACAAGGGTACAAGTAAATATACATGTGATTGCCATGAAGCAATTATTAGGCAAAATTAGATCAGTAATTACAGACTTGAAAATAAAGTGGGAGTTCTTTATTAGTAGAACCACTTGCTATTCAACAAATAGGGAAGAGAGAAGCACATTAATGAAGGTGGACAGCAGACAGATGGTAGTAACAACTACAGAGAACTTCTTGTTTAAGACCTACACTGAATATGGTGAACATGTTTCTCTGCCATATACTAATACCCCCCGACAAAATACACACTTGATAATTTCTAATGGTACAAGTTCACATGCAAAATACTGTGAAGTGATTGTAGAGCTTCAAACACCTAAACTAAAACAGTAAGAAAGAAAAACTAAAGTTTGCACACAGTAGCTCCCTTCAGTTGATTTAATTAAACAACCCACATGTTTGGACTGATTACAACTGGTACGGATCCAATCCAATACCCAAATCAGGTGCTTATACTGACTTAATTCACTTATCAGATACTGAGCTGACGTCAGATTCCATTGTCTTCTTACAGTTTGCTTATCTAATAGTTTTTGATACTGTAGACAGTTTTTTCCTACATGCTTCATGCATTTTTATTTCAAGTATTCCCTTTAAACATTTATAAAGGGGTTGTCAGTTTGCTACAGCATTTAAAAATCTCCTTAGTAGTTGATTATGCATTGCCATGGATTTAATCTTTCAGAGAATTAAATGAGTTGCCATAGCAAATATCTCTAAATAAACATTTATTAAATATGTTTTTTGTTTAGCCAATAACATAAAATTGCTTTTCTTTTATGACTCCATCTCAGCATATCAGCTACCAAAGAAAGAGGCCTTAATAAAAACTTGGGACAGCTTGTTTTGTGGATTATCCAGATATAGAATAAAATTTACCTTTTGAATAAAAAAAATATATATTAACAAAATTCCATCCACCTCCATTGTGTTGTGATGCTAGTTGAATCTGCATGGCCAGGTACCAAGAAGTAAGTTAGAAAAGTTTAACAAAATGGTCTTCAAGGTCACTTTCAATGGCACAAAGAAATTATTTCAGAATTTATTTCAGACTTCTGAGTAGCCAGCTCTGTGTTGAGACTGAGGTGAAAATTACAGTCCTTTGTGGTTCGGTCAATGTTTACTTTAACTTAATGATCATCAACACATTTAGTCGGTCTTTATTTTAAGCCTCATGAGACTCACATCTTTATTTGAGCCTTTTTCAGTCATGCCTCACTGTGTGTTTGTGTGTAAAAAAAGAAAGAAGAAAAAGAGGCAGACTGTCACACTCTCCCCCCATCATACACATACCTCTAGGTACAATAATAATAATGATCCACTCACAGGAGCCTATTAGTCATTCAGCCATTACAGCAACTTTTAAATCCCCGGTGGAAAAGTCACACACAATGTCAAAGCATCACAACTAAAGAAAGAAAAAATATTAAGACTACATCTACAGCTTGTACCAATAAGCAATACTTACTAAATGTCAGTGAGTCAGGTATAATTCATCACACCTGCCATGATGTTGAAGTCATGGGTGTCTAGCCAAATTAAAAATACCTTACCATTAAATTAACTACTCCATGGGATCAGTGTGATAGATTCTGGAGGACCAAAATGAAATATTATAGATTTGTTCTTAATTAGTTTAAGAAACCATTTGTTTCTGACAGAAAGTGACAGAAATACTGTGTCAATGGCATTACAATGGCACAAAATATTGTGTTAACTCTGATGCCACAGTGGCAGCATATATAAATAGAACAACAGAGGGCCAAGAGTGGGGCCTTGGGGAACCCCTCGGGTCAAATAGGTTGGAAAAGAGAAAAAAAAAAATCACTGACTGCTAAAAGTTCTATCTGATAAATAAGTTATGACCCAGTGAAGAGCAGTATCCTTAATACCAGCCTACCTTACATCCAACCTAAAAAAATGATCTGTTATGTCAAAATCTGAGCTAAGATCAAAAATAACCAGTAACAATCTTAATCACCAGTTTTAAGCAAAAGATTGTTTTTGAGGGCAGTTTTGATTCCAGTTTTGATTCCTAATCTAACTGAAATTTATCACTGATGTTATAATTTACATTATAATTATATGTAAAAGAAATCAAGTTTGAGTAAACAACCTTCTTAAACCTTTAACAAACCATCTTAAAAGTGGGTCTAAAATTTATAAAACAAGAGGGTAAGGCCACGCTTCATGAGAAGTGGGTTCCCTGCTGTGTGCTTAGGGCATAAGAGATACAGCTGGGGCACAAAGAGCTATTAACAATATTGTGTAAAACCTCTTTAAAAAACTTACAGCAGGCATTAAATTAAAAAAATGAAGACCATAATTTGGTAAATGTATCCTTTAAATAGCTTGAATTGACTGAGTAAGGCAGGGGAACTGCAGTGGTATTCTGGGTATTCTGCTGCACATTTGCATGTTTCTTTCTCTAGTGTAGTCCTAAACCTTGACATTATCTCTGAGAGTCTTCATTTTTCCAAAGAGTGCTTATCCTCTTGTCTCTTACTCCAAAGCGTGGCATTAGCTGGGACAGTACGGCTCACCAGGGACAACAGAGAATGTTCTCTTGCCTCAAGGGGAGGAACAGGAAAAGGCACAGGAAAAATAGTTTGACTGATGCTTCCGTCTAGCTGACTAATGAACAGTCCAGCAAGGGTCAATCCATTACAACCAGAAGCACTTAATTATTAATTACAGCCAATCTATAGGCAGGTAAGGACAAGTGACATTGTATGTTTAATGTGTGATATGGCTGGCGAAGGGATTTGGGGGGCTGGTTTAGGCCAGAGAGGTCTTGCGGCACTTTTGCTATTAGTGTAAGTCAGCAAAGTACAGACGATGAGGAACAAAAGAGAGAGGTGGGAAAGGCTTTGACACAGAAAATAAAATAGCAGAGCTACAGATCAAGAAAGCTTACACTCTTCAGGTTAAGCTCAGGTTGGGTAGCAATGTGTGGAAGTCTGGTTTTACAAACTGTGTGTGACTGTTAGGGAAAAGAGAGGGAACACAGGAGCATTTCAGTATCAGATGCTATCTAGGTAAACTCACTAGAAAGAGGAAGATATGTACGGCAGGTATCACTTAAACCTAATTTCATCATAGACCTCTATTATATGTCACTACACAGTCAATTGGAGGGATTTGTCTGCTTGGGCTAAATACAGTATAAAATCACTCATATTAGTGGAATTTTGAAACTACTGGCACATGGATATGACTGAATTAAAGATGTAGGAGCAAGAGAAGGTCACATATCAAAGAGGCAACAGTTTTGACAAAATGGATCGGTATGTTGGTTAAATGACATCTTAGGAATTTTTATGTCAATTTTTTTGCATCTTTTGTTGTTTTGTTTGCTTGTTGATTTTTATTTTTCATTTTTAATATATCCCTTTTTTTTGTATTACCTGACTACAGCTTTTCATGATCATGTCTATGTTGTGTTAACATTTTTGATATAATTTCTATTTTTACTTATTAGGTGACTTAGCGGTCACCGGGGTCTTCAGTGCACATGTGTCATAATCAGTCCTTTAGTTGTTTATTGTGTGAGAGTTGAGCTTCTTTATACAGAAGCAAACACACAAATGTGGTCACGAAAACAGTTCTGGTTAAATAAATTTTTGTCTGTTTTGGTGTTTGGCGCCGTACAAAATTCAGAGCTGTGTTGCTGTGTGTGTGTGTGTTTGTGTGCGTGCGTGCGTGTGTGTTTGTGTCACCCATGACAGGTCCAACCTCTACAGTAATGTGGGTATGCATATGTGTATTGCCTGAGGCAGTTGCATAGGGTGAAGGGTTGAGTGAGTGGGGAGCAAAGCCGCCTGAGTGGTTTGCTTCATTAGGAAACAAAATATAAGCTTTCCAGACCATTAAGACTGACTTTAGATGCAAAAGCACATAAGACGACGACTCACCTCATCAACGATGCATTGCAGTAACTGGAGAGGCTGGGAGAGGAGAGACACAGAGAGAAAAAACATGTTAGCCTACATGGAATTCCTTGGCAATAAGGAAAATCAATAGTGTGATACAAAAATAAAGTATCTACTCAGATTAATCAAATGCAGCGAGCTCAGGCAAAGCCATCCTTCAGCTCCTGAATGTTTTTATTATTCCATAATGGCACCTAATGTAATACCAGCAGTTTAAGCTTGATCTAATATTTCATTGCAAAAATGCAATTTGTGTGTGTGTGTGTGTGTGTGTGTGTGTTTTCCAAATGAGGGAGCCAACCAAGAGTAACATGCTATACTGTGGGAGACCTCCTTCTCCTTTCCTCCTATTCTACTGCAATAAAACTTACCATTAGAGATCCTTGGTTTTTCTGAATCTGTAGAGCAAGACAGAGAAGACAGAACGAGGCAATATGTAATTAGCATGTCATAATCAAGATGATGCACTTGGACACATTATGATCACTAGGAGAAAATTATTGCTTTCCTGTTGGCAATTTGTGAGTATGCGTTAACACCATTTACATAATGAAAACACACAAATGTTAATGGCCTTGCTCTCATTTGTGGAGAATGAGGGTAAAAGACCCACTAATGCTAATTTTTTGAGTAGCACTTTATTCCTGCCCTCCAGGTTATCTAGATGTGCTGGGATGTCAGATAACTGGTACAAACAGTCTGAGCAAGCTTTGCATTGAGCATGCTCAATATGCCATTTTCACAGGTGCATCATTGACAAGAAACAGACCAGGATACAATGAGGTGTCTACATACATGGTGACAGCAGGGTCACAGGTATCTGTTTTGGACTACATAAAACAGGAAAAAAGGGATCTGAAAGAGGAATTTCAATGGTGTGGAAAAAATAATTCTACATGGCTGTTGACAGAATTGAAAATCACAGGAAACCAAATACAACAACAAAAACCAAATACAAAAAAACAGAACTTAAGGCATCTGAGATATTAAATTGTAATCTGACTTACTAAAAGTATCTCTATGGTCACAATCCAAACATGAAAGGACAGACTTCTTAACAAATAAGAGCTACGAAAGGAACTTCTAATTGGGAAGATCAATGCACTGACTTGTGGAGAAAGCATTTAAAATTATAAAAAGCACAGCGAAACAACAGAAAGCATTTAGTTTTTCTATTTAAAACCCTCAGGACAGAACTCATCAGAACAAACTGTTTTAATTTCTAAAAAACTGAAATTTATCACTTCATCATATAGACTAAAACTAGAGAAGGCCTGAAACCTCAGCTAAATGTCTTCTAATGTTTGGTAAATAAATTGCTAATTTCTTCAGGTCTTTTGACAGTGCATTAGAGCACTTATTGATTCACTCAATTAAATACAGGTTTTCACACTCTGCAAATACCTAGAGACTCCTAAACTGCCTCTATATCCAGTTTTGCCTGATTCAGACACATTAAAGGCAACTATGGAAAACTAATTTGTTCAGAAATAATTACTAGGACAAAAATTGCGTGGTGCTCCAGGGTTGAAATTGGATAGTGGGAGACGAACTTATTCAAGCATAATTGAGCACTTATTCTTCTTGTACTAGGTACCTTGACCACATATCAAAAGAGAGGTTCTCTCAGCAAAGTCCCCCATCAGCGTGGCTGATTATCTGGTAGACATATCTTTCCTTAAAACTTTCTTCTTATACCTGATTTAAAAAGAACTAATTGATGTTTGCCTAGCAAGGTTGCTATATTTGCTGCAGTATATAAAACTTTCTTCTTATACCTGATTTAAAAAGAACTAATTGATGTTTGCCTAGCAAGGTTGTTATATTTGCTGCAGTATATAAAACTGTATGTGTGTGTGCATTCAAGAAATAATGGTTTATAAAGACCAAACAGGGACATTCATTTAGCCAGATGATCTACAAAAACCACAGGGATTTGTTTGAAAGACAAGAAGAAAACATCCTTTCACTATGCCATAAGACAGATATGCATCAGAGGAATGCACTGGGATTGAGATTCTCCAAAACTCAATGCAAATCTTGCAGGAGTGGGAGTGGGTTTAAACTTTGCCGCGGGCACAAGCAAACAGTCTTGAACACACACACACACAGATACACACATTGCAAGAGCAGGTGGTAATGTTCAGAAATCCAGCGGGAGCAGGAGGGAGGGGGATTAAGAAAACTGCCCCGTTAAGGGCTCTTGTGTGTATCACTGAACGACTGCAGTTGTGTAGAACATCAGCTTACTGTTCCTCTAAGCTGGAGAGCCCTGAAACAAGGCACTCAAGACGATGTTTGAGCCACATCAAGCTTTATTTGTTATCTTATTGTGAAAATGAGAAGTCAAAAATTAAAGGTTTAGATGTCAAATGATTTCTGTTTCTTTTAAGAGCAACTCAATGAACACTTCTCAAAGATCAGATGGTTGTGTCCTCCTCAAAGATGTTTCTTCAAGGGTAAGAAATCGGAAAACTCTCACAATGCTCTCCCTTTTTTTATTAATGCTGTCAATTTCAAAACTTTAGAACTATGTTTCGGTGTGGGCAAGTGGGCAGGCTAACTAACAGAGATTCCTCTATAAGAAGAGGGAAAAGAAGTAATTGGTTCTTTTCTCTGTTATCTTTCCTGTTAGCTGTAAAAACAACTAAGTCACTGTTTGTTTAAGATGAGCTCTCCTGAAATTGTCTTAACGTTGCCCAACTTAAATCCACTTAGTGGGGTATTTGGCTTTGCATTACTTGCTTGATTAGAGATAGAGTAAGTTATACAAAGTCAGTATATTACATCTTATAAAACATTAATCATTCATCAGCTGCATAAGGAAGGCAAACAAGTTATGCTAACATTTTGCATTATTAAAAAATGGTAAATCCAAAAGAGGATTTTATCTAATTTCTTAATGGAAGAAGGGTGCTCACAAATTACAGCAAACACTGCTTACAACAAATATACAGTGCATATTACTACAATATGCTTTCCTTTCCATTGATTTCAGAGGAAAAAACAGAGTAATAAAAGCATCTGTGCTGTTTTTGATGGATGCAGTGATGCGGAATGGAAGCTCCTGAAACATATACTGACATGATATTTCATCCAGAAATTCATTTAAATTTGAGAAAATATGCTAAAATAAAGAGAAGCAAAAACAACCGTAGAGCAAACAAAAACAAGAAATCAATCAGAAGCCACAGTGCTAGCGGCTGTATACACATCACATCAGGTCTGGTGTCTTCAAAGACTTTCAGAGCGAGCCGAGCAAAAACTCCATTAACTCCTGACAAAGGACGTAAATGAATCCTGACATGTGGTGAAGTGGAATTAAAGAGACCATCTCTAATCATGACAAACATGAGGTGATGACTCCACGTGCTTGCATGCATGCATGCACGCACACACACACACACACACACACACACACACACACACACACACACACACACACACACACACACACACACACACACACAAGCACACACACAGAGGAATGAATAAGAGATAATGCATCAACTAAACATCAAAAAATGAAAGCATTTGCTTGCACACTTGTTAAGTGTGAACAAAAGACCCCAAACAAAGTTAAAATTGGCTTTTCAAAAGTGAAAATCATAAAAGCCAAATTCAACTTCGACAACTTTTACTGTATCTTCCACCAACCAACTCAGATACCACTGAATCTCTTCCAATCGCTTTCATCCCCTCCAACTTCTCCCTCAGTCTGTACTAAAATGTTCTCTGTGAAGTGTAGCAGGGGGTTTTGCACAGACAGCTGTGCCAGCGTCTTCAAAAATGACAGCTTAGGCCCGAGGACTTTGGCTGGCTGAGCCTGACGAGCTGTATCAGAGCGCTCTCGCCACACCACTCTGCCACAGCCTGCAGGTGAACTGTCTGCAGTACCATATGGAGTTAGGGGAAAAATTAACACTGAGCTGAGAAAAGCTGTGTGACAGTGGAGAGTCTAAATTATAAACTAAGAGATGTTTATAATATTTTGTCTCGCCCATTTGTATCAATGATGGTAGATTAAACCATCATTCATTTGCAAAAATATGTTTTAACATGATAATGGAAGCATTAAATGAAGAAACAGCACTCTAACATCAGACTCGCCCCAAGCTGTAGTCATAAACACACTCCACACATGTAGACATACAGAGTGGTAATTGTGTGACATTTACACCCTTAACACACCTTTACTTCAAAGACTCTCATGTGCTTTTCATCATGGCCGAAGAATTCATGTTCAATACAATACAATAAGTGAACAGCTAAATCATGACTGTAGTCACTGATCACAGATGGTTGTTCACCAACGAAATAAAGGGACAGAATGAGACTTAATTCTTGCAAAAAAAAAAAAACACTGGTGTTTCTCTGAGCACAATACAGATAACATTAACAGAATAACACCTTCAAACGGAGGTAACTGGTGTTTACATTGAGAACACCTTCCACCTTAAAGAAATCTTCTTAATGCAACTTAATGACTTAATGCAAAGATGCTGAGATTTTTTTTAAAACCACGCACGTCAACCAAAATAGATATTTCGTAAACTGGTTCCTCTCAGGACAGCCGGTTGCCATGTTTAAAGGTAGCAGTCACTTAAGCGATCATTGAGCAAACAGCACAGTGGTTACGTCACACACCCTGTTTGTTTAATCAACAGCTATGAATTTAATGTAAGTGAAGGAGAAGTCTGAGTGTCGCATTTATTTAAACCTGCAGGAAAGTGACAAAGAAAATGATCAAATGTGCCGATTTTGATGAATGTTGATGTGATTTTTTTCAGTGTTATCAAAGCTGTCCTTAAAACGAGAAACTGCAGTGAAATAAAGAGTCAATCTAAGAATTTTTATCATAGAAATTAAACAGATTTTCTCATTTTTCATTGTTTATAGCAAAAATTTCACACAACCACAATGCACCTCTATGGAGAAACTCTGCGTCTCTTCTTTAGATAAATCTGCCCCTTCACATTTCGTGAGGGCAGGCGGCCAGGAGGTAACCTGAGGTAACCGGATTGAGATTTCTCAACTAGGGATTAGCAACGTAAACCCATCTTAAGGGCTAATTAAGACTTGATGGGATTGGGAAGTCACTTCTGTGGTCGGCAATTACATTTCAGCAGGATTTTAACTTTGTGTAACCAGGAGAAAACAAATAAACCCAAACATTTGAGTCGTACATTCAAAGTAAATACTGAAAAACAAATCTAAACGGTAATACTGACAGGAAATATTTTGAGGTCAATGGGCATCTTAATCTTATCCAGGGCCTTGAATCATAATTACTGCATAATGTCATAGTTTTCAGTAGCATCTTATTTATCTTAAAAAATTATTTGACGAAATTTGAAGTTTGAAATAATCAGAAGACCTTAAAAATGTATTAATTTGTACTGGTTAAAATGTTTAAAAGGTATACCAAAATTTTGAAGACCTGTCTCATTAAAATTAATATATATATATATTTTTAATTCCACAATAAAAAATGATTGAAACAAAATTTTGTCAGAAAAGTTGGTTTGAACAGAATATAATCTGCAGTACAATCCCTTGCCCACTTTGTGCAAAACAAATCATCAGAGCCAAAATCTTATAACATAATAAAAGTGACTTGTTTTAATTTGTAAAAACAAAAAACAAAAAAACAGGTAGCCTTCAATATAGATCAATGAAATTATGAAAATGACTCACCTGTGGATAGGGGAACATGCCTAACGCCAACTGTGTAAAGAACAAAGTAATAATCAGATTTACAGGATATTCTTACATTTTTCTTGAGGCCTTTGAATTATTTAAATAAATAATGAAAAAAGCTGTGTAAATATTGGGTCCATTTCAAATGACTATAAATACCTGCACAAACTAGTGTAACCCACTAAATTACCTCCATTTAAGCAGCATATAATGGACATTTTAAATAACTTTACGTTTAAGGGCTCTCCCTCATATTTACCCTCTCTTCTCGGCAATAATGCATGAACTTAAGTGTGTGTGTTCAGTCTGAATCTGTGACAGTAGAATACGATTCAGAGAAACAACACAGGAAATGATGAATATCAGACAGAAGTCAACACATATGACCAGTTATTTTTCACAGAGGCAGAATTTTGTTGCCTGGCTGCTGGACTGAGCTCATGAAAATGTATCCACATTTTGTATATATGTGCATTTGCATTAATATATACATGTTTTTCCATTATCAGTGTCTTCATGGCATGAAATTGTAGGCAGAGAGGGAAAAAGCTGCTGAAGCATGCAGAACATAAGACTTTCCGTCTTTGAGGTAAGCTTAGTGCCCACCTGCTGATATCACTTCCTTATCAAACAACATCAGCTATTAGTTAATAACCCCCCCAGAATTACCACCTGCAGAGAAAAAAATAGAGGGATAAGGAGAATGGACGGCGGGATTGTGGTGCGGTCGCATGTAATGTGTGTATGTGGGGTTTTTTTGGCTTGGGGGTTGGGTGGGAGCTCTCCCTGACATTTGTCAGTTCACTTGGGGTGGGCATTTTTCATCTTGGTCAAGGGCAGCTTATTGGCAGCATCATGTTATTAAAACATTAGAATGCTCATGGTTTTTCCCTTGAACATAAATAGATGGACTAGTAGGCTAAAGATCAATCCAAATTGAGTGGGACTGGAAGCCATTTCATTTAGCTTAATGCACACGTCCACTGCTAGAAATGAAGGGAAGGGGGCCAGGGGGGTCCACTGCTTTAAAACTCCATCTTTATCACACAAAGATCATGTCAATAACTTTGACATGTGCTCTTCCCTGTGAACTCATCTATTATTGTTATAATTGTAATAATATTAAACATTATTGACAAGCAAAGGCGAGGCAGAAGCCCAAATCGTTTGTAACACTGCGGAGGAAGAGCTGTGGACAGAAACAGATGGAGAATCAATAACGTCAGTGGGAGGACAAGAGGCCAGGGAAGTGTAATACTGAAATTAAAATGTTGTTTGAAAACACAGGGTGTCAGTCAAGTGTTCAATAAACGCTACTGGGGGAGATAAAAGAAGATATTGATGCATGGAAACACAAACTGTGCTGTTCAGTCAATGAGCAATGATGATTTGAAGTGTGTGATACCTCACGGTGGAGTCGCAAAAAAACAAGAGAACAAATGCTCTCGATAAATCACACACATTTTTCCCTGTTTATAAAGTATGAAGCAATTTATTCAATGCTGTACCTCCATGAAAGAGATCCCAACACTCCAGACATCTGCATGGATGCCATACTGCTCTCCTGATATCCTCTCCGGCTGTGGAGCAAAAACAAACATCACAAACTGTGAGGGCAAAGTTCAGAGGCTCAGATTCCTGTTTTCACTCACATCTTCAACAGTGTGTCTCTGAAAAGATCTGACATGAGACTGAACTTGAAGGAAACACTCACCGCCATGTATGCATTAGTTCCCACGTAAGTTTTAGCAATTGAATTCACCAACTGCAATGAAATAAACAGTGAGTAAGCAAATAATTATGCTGCATGTTGACATAAATTTAGGCTTTTTAAGTGACTGTGACAAATCTCATTCTTTCTAAGTAACTTTTAGGATTGATTACTTCTTTGTCCTATATTAGCTGAACCCAACTAACATTATCTAAATGTATTGACATGTCAGTTTGATATTTTGGGCTTCTTAAACCCTCACACAAGGGAGCAGGACACGGGAGTAAGACAGGTAGACATTAATAAGTCTGTGTGTGTCTGTATGGGTGTGTGTGTAATGGCACATGCCATCAATGACAGGACTGTGATAATGAGTGTCTGTTCCCTTATGGCTGCTTTTTTGGGAGCATGCCCTACAGTGTGAGAGGAGGAGGAAGAGTGTATATCTGTGTGACAGAGAGATAAACAGAAGAAGAGTTGAAAACAAAGAGGACGAGTCCCTGCTGCTTGTGTTTAGTGTTATACATACAGGGTGTAAAATTCACCTTGGAGCCTTCCAAGGAAATGGAGGTTAAAAATGAATAACAATCTGCCACAGAGGCGATGTGTGTGTGTGAGTGTGTGTGTTGAAAAAAGAGAGACAGAGTCCTCAGGGTTGATGTTTTGGGGAGCGTTGAAGGTCTGTCCCTGATGATTACATTATAAATACACACTGCCACACACACTCACACACCCTGACTGGGCTATTGTCTGCCACCCACGCTTTCCCCACATCCACTGAATACATATCAATGAGGCTTTGCTCTTGTGTGTGTCTGTGTGTGTGTGTGTGTGTGTCATAATTATAACAAGTGATTTTTTTTAGAAGCTGCAGAACAATGGAGGTGAGAGGGGGGAGTTAATGTGAGGGGAGGACCCTTGGGATAACTCTGAAAATGAATGCAGTGATTGACAGGTTGACCATATGCACGCAGTCCTGTGCACACATGCACACAGATTGCACAGGACAGTGGCGTTGCAGCTACAGACAATTGTTTTTTTTTCCCCTACTCTCTTGTCCATCCTTTCTTACTCTATCTATCATGCTCACACAAACAAATCAGTGTACCTGCGTGCTGACACCAAAGTCACAGAGCTTGACTTGTCCCCGGGTGTTCACCAGCATATTGGAAGGCTTGACATCTGCGGAGACAAACAGCTCGGTAGAACTACAACATCAGCACTCTTTGGCTTGTCTTTATAAACTCTGCTCTTTTTTTATTTAATAAACAGAGCCTGTGCTCTACCTTACTCACCTCTGTGCAGTATCTTCAGGCTCCACAGATATGTCAGACCTTTGACTACCTACAGACACAGATGACAAAGAAGTATGTTAATTTTTACATTGTTTAACCAGAATGAATAATTAATAAGCATTGTTCATTTGGAGTGGTCACCTCCAGTTAAATCATATAAATGGAACTTATATGTAGGAAAAAATGTACAATTTCTCTATTAAAACCTCATATACTTGTTGTCAAGACACATGACACCGTCAGTTAGCTTCTTAGAAACAAAGGTAAGACAAGATTCACCCTGAAATGCTAAAAGGTTTTGATACTGCTGTGTTGTTGCTTCACACACATCTCAATCAGGTTGTATTGACGTTGCTTGGTAATCAGGAGTGGTGCTACCTGCTTCATAAATAAGACACAAGCCTGTGTTCACACTGATGAGCTGCCTTGTGAATTTGTATGCTGTGAAGGAGAATCTGGCCAATTTTTAAACCTCAGATTGAGCTGTAACAGTGTGATTTCAACACAATTACAGTTTTTTTTACAAACTGGCAAATAATTGAGACATCCCATAAATCTGCTACTTTGATGTGCCTTTCCTGTGTGGAAAAAGGTTTGCCAGAGGATTTCTGTGGAGTGCTATGAGAAAATGAACTACCAAGTGAGAGCTGTAATGGCATTGGGAAAATTACACATCTACAACTACAACTACACAACTGTGTTACTTGACTGTATTTTCTGTACATTTTTAACAGGATATCCAAGAACAGCCAAGGTTTGAAGAGTGTCCGTGTATTTTTGCCATTTATGCATGGTGGTGTCCTTTTGGCTTCCTCAGACTTTCATTTATGTTTTGTATCTCTGTGTGATTCTCTCCAAATTTATGACCCAAGTCCTTTCCACACAGAGTTTCTTTACTTGGAGCAGGTGCTCCTACTCACTAAACCCACATAAGACAGGAACATATGCCCCTAGTAGAAGAACTGAGTGTTAATGACAGAAAAATCCTAAAATTAGCAACACTTTAGGCATGTCAGCGTCACAAGTGTAGACTTTGCATCAGACTGTGGTGGTAAAGAGCTGCACGTTAAAGTACTCCACTCAGGTATGATCACAGGCATTGGGTATTCACCTGAATAATAAGACTGCAGATTAAAGAAGTTAAGGAAATGTTTCCTCACAGGATCTTTCTCCATGAGATAGAGACACCAAGGTTAAAGACACAGTGGCTGGAGCAATGTTTTGGTAAAGTGGGTAGACGAAGAGAAACACTTGTTTTTTGCCTTTGTGCACTCCTCACATATGTGACTCCACCCGTCTGGCCAGATTAATTCAACGGTCATAGACTAATTACTATATTTCTGTTTAAGCAATACTCATTTTCCAGTGTGTAATACTGCTTTGTGGTGATTTTTTCATTTATGGGATGTGAGAGTTGGCTCCAGCCTCTAGGCTCCTGTCATCCATCTCTGATGCATGCCAGCCTCTGAGATAAATTAAGGAAACACAAAAAGCTCTCTGAAGTCCTGCTGTCTCAAAAGGTGGAGCTGAGTGCAACAACCGCAGTGTGCAGCTTCACTCACACCCTCTTGGGTGCTTTTCCTTCCGTGATAATTAACAACTGTGACAGTGGAAAGGAGAGAAAGCTGTGAATTAGAATTAACACTGACTAAATAGCTGTCATTGTTTGATTATGGACAAAGTTAAAGGGGGGAGACAGAAAAGAAAAGGTGGAGACAGGGGAAGGATAATGAGTGTGGACATGTATTTATCAACGTCAAGGCCGTTTCTATCAAAATGCTAGTTTTAACTGGGAGTAAAAAGGGAGGTAGAGAGGGGAGAATAAGGGAAAACAGTGCTGACTTTGTCCGTCACTTCAACAAATAGAAGCTAATTGAAAAATTCACACCTGTGGTTCTCTTTTTATTTCATTAATAAATTGAGGTTTCTTCTCAGATCTGGTCTCCATTCGACAAACAAATAACAAGTCACACTGAAAACTGAGACGTCCGGGCTCACATGGATAATCACACACCAGGAGATTACATACTTAAATAAAGGTTTCAAAAAACTACAGACTCTTGATCCAAATGCTTTGCAATCAATAATCATAGTACTAACTGGGTAATTTTGAGTATATCATGAAGACTTACTGCCACTGCGATTCTCCCCAGCACATGCTCAGGAATTCTTTTGTACACATCCAGAGAACCACCTGCAAAACAAACATTATTCATTTAGGAAGTCAAACATTTACTAATTCTTGACTGTCTTTTTTCAGCACAACATTAAACAAAATTCAGGTTGGCCATGCAAGTCGTAACACCCGACACCAAAGCAAACACTTTTTACTACAGGCAATTTCATCTGGGTTTGAAACCAGCAATTCCAAAAATATTTTGTATCCCAAAACCGCTACCTTCCCCAAAAAAGAACTGTTGTCCCACTTACACTAGAAATTTCACCAAAATAGACACTGAAATAAATTTAATAGTAAAGATAAGCACTCTTGAGTGAAGTAGCAACACCCTAAAAAATATTTCAATGGCAAAATGTGGACTATTTGATTGTCTAAAAACTCACAAAAAATGCAAAAGAAAACAAAGAGAGGTAAATTCACACATGAAAATTATTTGTCATATCAGTTCAAGAGATAACAATTCAATCAGCGTTGCAATTTCTTTGCAATAATCAAGTGAAACTAGAAATGACTGATCAAAAAAAGTTTCCTGAAGTAGAAAGTGCTGAGAGGTTAGACAGACTTTGCTGACAAGCTAGTAAATGTGTGAAACAGGGGAATCACTACATTAACAGACACTTGGACAACACACACAACACACACCTAAAAACATAGACAGTCCCTCATCTCACACCGGTCCAGACACACACATATAAACGCTCCTACAAATGCACTTAAGTCAAGATTTATCACACCCTTGTAGCTTTTAGCACACTGGCATGCTAAGCAGCTCACAGCGATAAGACGTTCTCTTGATCTGCAGAAGTGTAAATGGATACATGGTAGAGAGACAGAGGACAGTTTCCCCAAAGTCTCTCCTGCACAGCTGTGACAAGCAAAGTGAAAACATATGATCTAGTGGCTTCAGCCGCACAGAAACTCACCATCCATAAACTCTGTGCATATGGATATCCTGTTCTCAACAAAAAAGGCACTGAAGAAAGTGATGATGTAGGGGGAATCACACTGTAATCAAGAGAGACAAGTGGATCATTAAAGAGTAAGCTAGAATATCTATCTGTGATACAAGAGAATTTATTTACATTATCATTATTAAGAATTTGAGCAAAAAGTAATCATGTGTTCCAGACATTGAATGCAAAAGTGCAACAACAGAACTGAGATGTTAAAAATTTTAATGTTCTCATGATAAATTTGGCATAAGTGATTTTAATCAGTGCTTTAAAGCTTTACACGGCAGCCATTAATCTGAAGTCCATCAACTTTTCTTATTAAAAATGATTCTTTTTATGATTTAATTCCACACACACTGCATTAAAAAAAGAGTTAGCTTAGCAAAAAGGGCAGCGATCACATGCCTAGTCCATGTGTGTGTTGACTGCGTCCATGTTTTTCTGATCCTCGGCTTAAACTGTCAGACCAGAGGCGATAAATGATCCTTCATGATTAAAGATTTGTGGTTTACTCACAACATAGATTTGGTTTGACAGCAACATTCAGTGGATAAAAGAAAAACTGTTATGTTAAATTTTTATGTTATGTTATGAATAGATGAAATTGGTTTGAACTAACCTTGTAGAGGATTTCTAATTCTGACATGATTTGCTTCTGTAATTCCACTGTGATATCAAGAGGAATGACCTGTAATCAAATATAAAGATACAGACTTGAATAAACACAAAATTAAGTTTTGTTGATATTCTGCTGGAGCGGAATAGATTGAAGGCCACTTATCGAATAAAAAGTACTATAATGAACATGGAAGAATTTCTTACCTTTACAGCTAAAACTCGCTTGCCAAGAAGATGGTACGCTCTAAAAAACAGAAAACAGGAGATTATATCAAACAAAACTGATGAAAGAAGTTAGTTGAGTTTACTTTAAGATTAATCTAAGTAATTGTGTTCTGGTTTCCAAACTTTGAGCAGATTTTTTATTAGGTTTCATCCAAGTGAGGAGCTGTAATCATAGCTTACATTTTACCCTTGAGAAAAGGTCCCGTTATACCCATTACACCCCCAAAAAAATATTGTTCTGATAGAGTTGATAAATAAATACTTAATTGACTAAACACATTAAAATATTGTAATACTGAAATATAAACTTCACAAGTCTTCTGTATTTCTGTGCAACAAAAAAACTCCTCTGTTATTTTTGTCAAAGGTCAGAGGTCACCGCTCAACACCAGATCCAGTCAGCCCTATCGCGACTTGTTCCAGACAGAGTTTTGAGTTGCAAGTAAAGCAGCAGTCACAGACCGGCCCCGTAATGATTTAATTATCAAACTCCTTAATGCCAAACATCGGCTTTAGTTACAGCCGTTGAAGGTTAGTTTACGGCGCCAGTGACAATACCTCAGAACCTCTCAACATACAATCCTCAAGGACGAAAACTGTCCAACAGCTGTCAGGTGATGAGGATGAGGTGGGGGCAGTGGACGTCACACAGTCTGGTTAGCTTGCAAACAGCCTTAGTAAATGTGACACCTGGCCACTCACCTGTCAATGGGTCTTTCAGAGAGAATGTGCAGGTGCAGGTGCAAGGTGTGATTAATGTGTTTTAGATGGAGTATAACATTGCTCTCCGGCCAGACACCAAAAAACTGGCCCAGGCCTTTAATTAATGACACCTATTAGTGCCATGTCAGGTATTTACCCACAGTTACTGCAAAACAAACACTGGTCTTTGACTGAAGCTATGCCATGCTGTTGGCTGTGAGCTGTAGTTTAAAAATATCTGATGATAGTCTCAACACTGCTGAAGTAAGAGAAATAACTGCAGACTTTTTCAGAGATTAACAGGAAAAAAAATTCAATTGGATGTCCATAGTGATCACATAAATTTAACTATACATTCACCTGATTGCTGCAAGTTCTCAGTAATTATTTTCATCAATTACTTAATTTTAATCTCACCTGTAGCAGGTTCACAGTTGTTGAAATTAAAAAAAAAAAAATCTGCATCTCGAATGTGTCCGACATCAATTTACTTCGGTAACAAGTTCATGACAGCAATCAGGTAGCTCTGACCGAAGGTTTGCACTTAAAAAACCAGAACTATGTGCACATAAGGCTGATGGCCTTGTTTCCGTTTTGATGTCTCGTTTTTCCTTTAAGCTACAATCAATATCAGTTAAGCATGACTGCTGCCTCTTAATTAAGATGAAGATGTTAATTGAGGCAAGATCGCAGGGGTAGACATGTTAAATACTGACTGGGCAGGTTGCGTGTGTGTAAGGCAGTCTGAAAAGAGATTAAACCAAGACTTCACCATACTAAACAACTTGTAGTTCTTAATGAGAAGTCTAGACACACTGAAAGACATACCCAGCCCACGGTTGAATGCACCCAACTACTACTTGAACATGAGAGGCCGTGTGTATGTGGAAAACCACGTGCACATTTTTCAACTGACTGTTTGTTAGGGTTTGTTATCACCACTGTCTTTCCATATTAATTCGATTCCGATTCACATGGTTCTGATTTGGTTTGATTCCGGATTTGATGCGATGTTGATTCAGTTTGGGATATTTCCATAACAATGTTTTAATGACAGGCATGCTGTTGTGTCATGATGTTCCTTTTAACCCGATAATTAAATGATAAACAAACAGAGAGTCTAAGTTGGATATTGAGAAAATTAAGAAATCCCAAAGTTTTAACAAACATATTTAAAGGGCATGCTTTCAGGCTGGAGACATGGTGTGACCACTGCTTGGTTAAAGCTTGATTCTCAGACTGTCCTTGACCACCTCAGGGCTGAGCATCCCTGTATGAGTTACAGTGACAGGCCTGTGACAGCGGGAGACCTGGGGACAAGGTTACATAGCCAACCGCCCCCCCTCCGCCACTTCCCCCTGATCTGACCCCAGTAAATGTGCCCCATTGCCTGGATCTTATTTACACTCCAGCTCACTCTGTAATAAAAGCTCCATCATGCAGTATTCATAGGGCCTCTCTCTATGTCTCTGAAGTTGGGGCTGCGGGTTAGAGAGCCTGGTCTCCTGGATCAGGGCTAACGTGGTTCTTTTACACTGCCACATGGATGACGGGCCGCCTTTCTCTCTCCCTGACTCTCTCACCTGATACGACTGTAACGCGTCTCCTCTGACACTGACAGAGAGAAACCTAAACACAGACACTCACAGCCAGACATGCATGTATACACTAACATATACAAAGAGGCTTGCTAACTTTCCAGCACCTTAGAGGCCAGGCTGCAGAGCTCAAATGTCGAAGATAAAAGGTTAGTTTTGTTTATATCTTAACATGCTAAAAAAGGGACTTTGACTTCGCTTATGAGAGCAGGCCTCTTGTGGATTAGAAAGAAATTACAGCAGCACAACTGCTATTACTTTCTACAGTATCCCATTACGGTCAAACCAACCATGGGCTCTAAAGAGGGCTGTTTTAAATGGGTTTTAGGGGTACTTAGTTGGTTGCAAAAAGCAGGCTAATTGCTAGATGTTACATACATCCTACACACTGGCCCTTTAAGCTTGAGGTAATTTTAATGAGATGCTGTACGGCCCAGTAGCTATGCAGCATTATATTTACTAGAGAAAAACACTGCAGTCCATTTGAGTTCTTAACTGTGTATCATTGGGTATTTACTATTTTTTAGTAAAGTAAACAAATTGCCACATTGCACCACCTCCAGGAAAGGAAAGCACCAGCTGCAACAGCTCACACACGCAGATGTAGACTTGTGGATATTTCAGTCACTCTAACAAAAAGGCAAATATAAAAACAGGGAGTCATGTGAAAACAAATCGAAAGACTCACTCCTAATGTGTCGCCAGGTGTAAACGACAATCCCATTCCACTAGTTAAATACAATCGGAAAATATCTGCATTTAAGATACCAAGCTTCCAATTAACAAAGGAGGTCTAACCCTTCAATTTGCACTCTAGTCAATGAGGTGAAAAAAACAAAATCAATGGAGAAAATGGGGTGTGAGACTAAAGGAACAGTCATGGGTGTCTAAGTAGATATCACCATAATCACAACCAGGCAAATGTGCTTGTTTAATTGCACTTCTGGATCCACGAGTCACAAAAATAGCCACTGTGTCCTTGTTATTGTATTTATAAGCCACAGAGTCAGTTAGATTGGTGGACAAGATGGACCTCTGAGAGAGTGTGTAATAAAAAACAAAGGCCGACAGTGATGGATGGCTAGGTCAGCATGTGGCTATGGAGAGCGGAGGTGCTGGTAACATCCAATTGAGTCTAAATGGCTCTGGGTCATAAATGGGCTAAGAGGTTAAAAGGTGGGGAGTGGAAGTGCTATCCACATGTGATAAGCCTAATATAAGCTGGACCAAAGGGTAGAGGCTGAAGAGGACAGAAGAGGGGTTTCTAAAGCAAGAAAGAAACCTGTCCAGAAAAAAATGTCAAAAAAAGAGACGTCCCAAAATTTAACCCAAGTTAAACCACAGGTTACTTTAAGTACACGTTAGCACATGACCTTTTGTTTTCTTCAGCTGACATTTAAAAAATTAGATCATTTTACTGTTATAAAAATAATGAATGTACTAAACCAAAGAAAAGTTTGGCAAAAAAATAAAAAAGAAATGCATTGCTGCATTAAACTCTGCTTGTTTTCCACCAAAATAACAAGTTTATTGCAGCCTGTAGTCCAAAGAGGTATACAGTAGCTCGTTTTTTAACATAAAGAACAACTTGTTTTATATCTTTTAAAAAGGACTTCTATTTAACATATTGTAAAAACATGAAAACATTTAAATTGTTAGTAAAAATTAGAAACCAAAGCTCATGTAATGTCCTTCTTTTGTCTTTTGTGGTGTTGATTCAGAAGGACAGCAGGACACTTCTTTTTTTGAGGATGGACTGAATTAGATCTTAAATTATTTTAATTTACTTTTGGCATTAAAAAAGTTCTGAAGAAATATTTATAAAGATTAGAACAAAGTTAAAACGGTTTTGTTGAAAAAAATCAGCCAAATTGAATGTAGGTTGACACTGAAGGAAGAGTGGTATTAAATATATGGAGCCTTTTCTGACTGTGACAAAATAATTAAAATTGAAAAAACAGGGAAGCAATTAACAGTTACTGATGAAAATCTCAAGGAGTTGATGTCAAGGCCACCAACACAATTAACACCAATTTTGTTACAAATTAACAAACCCAAGTCCCTCTTGCTCTAACCACTGGTTATAAAGACACAGGGAGCCCAAAACTGTGACATTTATATGCCATTTTTGCTTAATAAAAGACTAAGATTAAATCTATTTTTTAATTTTAAAGGGTGATTATTGAAGTTGTTTTGAAGTACCTAATCAACATTACTTTGGTCTGCAAACTCCAGAGTTTTCCACAAACATGTGTTCAAACAGGGTCCTGCATTATGGCAGGTCTGCAATATCAGACAGGCAGAGTAGACCTGTACTGTGCTATAAGAGGACTTATGAGTTGGTTAAGAGTTGTATGTTGTGTGAAGGCCAACGCAAAACTTAAAGTAAAAGGTTTTCAGGTGCAGTAACGATAGAATTAGCAATATAGATCACAAGATGCTTGGGTTGATGGGAGTGGCTGAGCAGCCTGCTGTTGTGTTTTCTGCTATTTGACTGAATTAAATGCAGGTGATACTGCTGAGAAGACTTTGGCTGGCAATACCTGGTAGAAGGCTCTATTCAGAGGGATATAAGTTTTTATTTAGCCAGCCTCTCCTGTTTCATGTTGGACATGGGCTCAGGTTAGACCTTCAAAACCTCTGCAGAGGATGAATCCGCCCAGAATATGTTTGGTGCTGACTCAGCAACTTTTGATCCTGCAAAGAGGGACCAAAAGGCCAGGAAGGATACAGCTGTGGTAGTTTGGCCAGTTGTTGGGTGTGGACTTATGAGAGCCTTGGACAATGACTTATAGGCATCCTTGAAGTTTCTGAAAAAGCGTTTGTTGGTGCATAACAGGAAAAGCCATCAACCCAGTTGTCCTCAGCAGGGTGGGGAACAGCTGAACAGTGAACAGTGAAGGGAGCAAATAAAGTAGCTCCAGGACTGAACAGATTCCTGTCCTCTGTCAAGGAGGAACTAATGCTAGTAAAGTGTAATAGTCACTCTCATAGATTTAATACATAAGTAGATACACAGTCTATGTGCTGATACTGAATTAATAATGTTTTAATGGTCAAAACATTGTCATTAACGATAAGATAAACTTGAAATAAAATTTCTGACTCAGTTCAGATTTCATTAGTTTTAAAAGTTTTCAATATGGATACAAATTTAATTTGAAAGTATGAATATATAGGAGACTGGTAGTAGCTAAATACGAACATTTTCAGTTTTTGTTACTTATTTTTCAATACTATGATTAACTGAACAGAGTGCACAATGGAAAGTAAATTACCACTGCAAGTGTTTGGCTGGTCAACAAGGACATATTTTTTCAAACAAGTGTTGCTGACTGAGTTTCTATGCATGACAAGTCAAAATGTCAGTGAAAAAGGCCTTCAGTGTCAGTAAATACTCAAATTTTATTTTCCCGTAACAGCTATTTCAAAGACATTTTATCACATTCACATACTCATAATGTACACATTATAAATTAAAAACCTGCTTAGATTCAGTGTGTAATAGAAATTTGAGACACATAATGTGTTCAAAAGGTTCAAAGGCTTCATCATCAAGCTGCTAACTAATATCTGAATTTAACTAGATATGAAATAAACAATCCATGAAGCAGTGTAAACAACCAGGCCATTTTTAATCTTGTTTTCTATCTGCTCCTTCCAACCATAAAAATTTCAGCACCCAAGCATATGGATTTTTTTTTGTTGGGCTAAATTGACTGAGAAGTTGTTGGGCTTGCAATATTGGTCTTCCCTGGTGCAGTGTAACCATTTCTAGTGCCAAATTTAGCAACGTTATCCTCCCACAACTATGAGAGATTGGCTGTTAATGAAACTATCTCAAAGTCATAAAACAGTAAAAGGTGGTTGGAAAGAAAGGGGTAAAAATAAAAAAAAAATAAAGGACAGTCTTGAGGATTTGCTGGATAGGAAATTTACTGGGTCTGTTTGAGGCAGACCACTCTGTCAAGTCAAGGTTAGGCTGAGCAGTGATCAATACTTCAATCTCAATAAAACAGCTCAATAGCTAAGGATTGATGAGAAAGAAGAAACACAAGGTGAGGGAAAGAAGGATAGAAGGAGCAACACAAATGCCAACCTTGTCATAGCGCTAGCAGGGCAGTAATACATTTGTCTAGCCAGAGAGGATGGAGCTCCTCTGTCGTGGCAGGTAAAGTGCTGCACTATAGACAGACTAAGTCAATTGCTGTCATACCTTACAGCCCCAAATCAATATCATATATGTTTGCAACCTTCAAACCAGAATAAATAAATGCAGGTATAGACACAAACCAGCCTGATAGATGTCTCGCTAAACACTGAGAGATAAATGGACAGATGCAGCAGAGTGTCTTTAACAGACACCTATCGAGTGATGTGTTTGTCAAATAAAATGAGCAAATATAATATGAATTGTATCACACATTAGTCCAAAACTTGCTTCAAATTGAGACATTCTTCCTTATTATCTGCACTGTATAAAGGCATCTCTACAGTGTCACTATCTATTGTTGAACCATGGCCTTTTAATGGGGGTGCCTCAGTGTGAGAGCCAGCAAACACTTACTTGTAAACTGTGCCGCCGTTTCCATGGCCGAGCTGTTCTTGATAGTGGATATCTTGGGCATTTATCTGCAGAGCCACAAACACACACATGTATGCAATAATGGTGCTTAGATGTTATAACATGAGAAGACATGCAACCAGTGGATAATCTGTGTAACTACACAGGTGAGAGGGGAAAAAAGGGGGGAAGAAGGGGGGGTTACTACATTGTCACTGGAGGCTATAAACAAGACGAGCATTCAGGTCACTCCAAGTTCAGCAACATGAGGAGAGAAAACAAAAGGGACAGAAGGAGGAGAAGATGGGATCAATACAACATTTGCTGTCCAATTTATAAAAGGACACTGTGCTTGGGTGACTGGAGGAGTGACTGATGTGGAGTTAAATGACAATTTGTTTGCGGCTGTCATTCCACTCTGCTTTGATAAAAAAAAAAGTGTCGGAGGCAGGTACCATAATGCAGCTTGAGCCAACATGGCTGGTCTGAAATGATATTTCCCCCTCTTCCTCGTTTTGAAATGACCAATCATAATACTCTGATAGGTCAATTAACTTACTCTAAATGGAGCACTTAGATAATTTAATAGTTCTGATTTAATTAGAGCAAAGAAGACTGCATTACACCAACACTGCCGATGTCTGTTTATTTTTATATTATCCACAAATTGTCATCTCTGAGGAAAACATTGAGTTCTCAAGTTCATTACTGTATTTCAACAATAACTAGCTTTACTTTATTATTTATCTCTCTCTCTATATATATAAATATAATTCATACATTAGCAACCATTCACATCCCAATTTCTCTTTTTCATTCACATAAACATTGTGAGAAACTATAACAAGAAACCTTCATTCTAAAACTGAAAAGCTTTTTTATTTACAATTTATTAATTAGCTTACTCTTAATTAATTTAACCAAAGCACTATTAATAAAAAAGAACGTACAAAATGATGTTGTCCTGAAAATGCAATGCAGGTTGCAGGTCAGTGGAGTCCTGTTTCTAGGTCAGTTTGTGGAGACATTTGACTATTTATACTGCAGCCAACATGATATGACATGTGGGGCTACCATGACTTTTGAAAGTGGCAAGCAACACAATATATATGTAAGCATGCCTGTACACAAGACAGATCAACCCCCCCAGTTCACCTCAATTGATTAGATAACATTGGGAGGGTAAGGAGGCAAAGAGAATGAGAGGAGATGGATGAAAGGATGGAGGAGAATGGAGAGAACAGGTCTATTAGTTCACTGTGTTACAGAAACCTGAGAGGCCGCCGGCTTAATTGTCTTCCTGACACGATAGCCACTGAGTGTGTTTGTATATGTGTGTGTGTGTGTGTGTGTGTGTGCGTGAGTGTGAAAGAGAGAGAGGGAGAGAGAGAGAGAGCGAGAAAGAGAATGTGTGTATTTATAAAAGAGAGATAGACACACTCTCTCTGTATAACATGTCCACAAATGGCATCAGAGAAAATCAATAGAGAAACCAACCACCAGTGAGAATGTGCTCTACTCAGTGGAAACCAGGTGTGAGAGCGGAGCAGTGAGATAACGGCGGTCAAATTCTACTTAAACCCAAAACAACAAGCTCACCTGCCCATTCGTCAGGATCCTCTTCAGCTCAGCAGATGATTTTTTTAAGCTGGAACAGGGAACAGAGCACAGTTTCATTGACGTAAGTATCACATCGTTCTACTCATCAATCAACCACCCAACTGAAGTTTCTCCCAGGTAGTGAAACATGTTCCTCATGCCCCAGCGAGCTCACCTGTTGTTGGCCATGGAGTCTGGGACAGCATGAGTGCAGTCATTGGCTGGGTTAGGTCTCGTATTAACCTGGAGGTTTGCAAACACAGAGATGTGAGAGGACACACAGGCATGCACACACAGACACACACTTAGTGGTCAAGGCCAAAACACAAGCAGGCAGGCAGGCAGACAGACAGACAGACAGACATATGGCCAGACCTCCTAATGAACAAGAACAAAACACAAGCTCTCAGTTCAGCCTGAAGGTTAATTGGCTTTCGTGGGAGAGAAGGGAGGCAGGCAAAGAAGAAAGAAAGAGGTGTCCACATAGTGTAGGAGAAAGGATGACAGACAGAGAAGGGAGAAGAGAGGAGAGGAGAGCCAAAAATATATTTGCATGAAAGTACAGTAACATGGCTTAACATCGGAGGAAAAGAGACGTATAAAACTAATTTGGGCAAACGCTGAAGGAAAACAAAGTTAAGACAATAAAAATGTCATGCCTCACTGGGGAAATTGCTCTTAAAATCTATTCATCAGCATCTATGTTTACTCCAAAGACCTCTGTACTCAACCCAGATATCGTACACAAAATAAGAGACAACGCCTTGTGAAGAGGATACTAAAAATAACTCATTTAATTGAGGTCAAAAGGCCGATGTGTTGGGTCCACTAAAGCACGGGGATTCTCTCTTTAATTAGTGCCCAGGAAGACCTAATTTAAACAGTGCAAAAGACTCCCCTCAGCCAATTACTTTTACATTAAAATGAGAGAAAAGAGGGGAAAGATTACCAGAGGACTTTTGGAAAATATCATCTTCTCAAAACAGACCCTTGACCTTAAAAAAAAAAAAAAGAAAGAAAGAAAAACCTGACAGCTCAGTAGTTGTAGCCAAAGCTCCTCTGAGGATATTTTAAATAAAACACTTAGTATTTAGAGGTGGGGGGGTGATGTTATTATTGAAATCAAGATTGGTATAATATGGATCATCTGGAGAGATGGAGGAGGTGTCAAGTCATTTAACCCATTGTAATTAGCAATGAGTTTCAATTGCAACATATGCCTAACATAAAATGGGACGGTCTGTGAGAGGCCATTTGTAAATGGCAGAGGGGGGCTTGTAATGACAATTTCATGGTTGAACAATGGCATCTTCTTATTGACTTAGTTTTTGCTCTAACCAGAGCTGATGTTCTCCCCATCATATGGAACGAGAGGATCATAATACTTTGGAGGGGGATCAGCGTAACTCTTTGCTCCTGAACGACTACCACAGCATTAGAAACAATGATACAGAAGGATGGAGAAGGAGGGAAGAGCCTCGCAACAGCCACAGCCAGCCATCCCCATACATAAACATGGACGAGAGGAGCAAGAAATGAGTGAAAGAGAAGGAGAGCCTTGACTTCAATTGACATTTCAATAAGTGGAACACAGCGTTACCAATCCATTCGCCTCAACTTCCCTCCCTCCCCTCCTCTCGCTCTCTGTGTAAGGCAGCTGAAACAATTATTGAGATAGGTACCTTCAGGCCATGTATGTTCCGGATCCCTGGAGTCTTGCCGGCTGAAACAGTAATTGACTAGATTGTAGAACACATCACTGGGCCATTTACAAATGTGCTGAAAAGGAATCGGTTCTTTATAAAGAAGGAAAAAAAAAAAGATGAAATGAAATGAGGGTTACGCTGAAATTAGTTGTAGACAAGAGAGTGATTGAGATGTTGGGCTCTTGAGACAGCTGGTGGGAGGTAGGAAGGAAAACAGAATCACAGAGTTAGAGAGAAGAGAAAGCAGGAGAAAGAGAGAGCTAGATACAGAGTAAAAAGAAAAAGAGAGGGAGACCATTAAATGTTTCATCATTTTGCCCTTGGGGCCTGTTAGGGATTATGTATGACTTTGAGTTGTGAGAACAGTATATGAAGATATAAAAAAAATGTATGTATTAAAAAAACATTTATGGCGAAACCAATTCAGGAAGAAACGATACAATGCAAGAGATTTGGCCAAGCCTTAGCTCGAACACAAGCTTGCAGTTTCATTGTCCTCGGAGCGAAAAGAAATGCAGATTTATGAATGACTGTCAACACAATAACAGAATGAACCAATGAATTTTAATGTTGTCCAGAGGCTGCATCGCTACTTCCAGCAACCAAATGCTCCAATTTTCTTATTGTTTGAAGACAGCACAGGTGATCCACCCGAATATCAGTTACAATTTATTTATTTATTTATTTATATTATTATAAATTTTAATATTGCTTGCAATTAGTTGTCACATACGCATTTACAAAGATGTATTGAGCCTTTCAGCATTACCGATCCATGACAAATTGTGACATGTCAATCCATACCTCGTGGAAAAATCTGTAGAGGGTCCGGCAGCAGTCCATTCATGCGTTGTTCACTCATCGTGTTGTAGTACTAAAGGGGACAAGAAAAGTCACAAACAGTTGTGAGCAATTGTGTTTTGAAGAGATAATTACACACACTGAAACTTAAATATATTTGAGGAAAGGATTAAACTGTTTTATAAATAAAGAATGACTTGAAATTTTTGCTAGAATGTTAGCGTTACAAAAAACTCAATCAAATTTAATGTAAAACAGATGAAGAAAGGCTTTGGTAAATTTAAAAATTTGGCTCAGCACAACCCTGAAAGATTTTGGAATTTTAAATCCATGAAAATGTGTATTTGAATGACGTCAGAATTAGTCCACAGTATTACAGAATATGCGAACATGCTGTGCTGAAATCTGTTGCTGATGAGGACCAATGCCCCATGGGCTTGTTCTGAAGGAGTGTAGCATTAACCCTTTTCTCCTCCAGGTCAACAGCTCACCAAACACTCATATCCTACAGGACTAACACGTGCACACACACTCTGGAGCCTCTCAGACGCTTGCCAAGGCAATGCAATAATTGATGTTTCAGTTAACCAAACCATCTGTTAAACTGTGAGTGTGTGCGTTTGTGAGAGAGTGTGTGTGTGTGTGTGTGTGTGTGTATTGTTTATGTGCCCTCCTATTTAAGGCTTCAACCAATAAAAATTTACAGAAAGATCTTATCGCAGACACCGTCAGATTCTTCAGAAGATGTATATCTTTATGTAGTCCACATGTATATGTGTTCATTGTGTTTCATTTACAATCCAGTACGAACTACCTCGTCATCACAGCGATATGTAAATTTGCTCTCTCATTGAGGGGGGGTGATGGGACCGGCTTGGAAGGGAATGGATCAGAATGGCTACCCATGTGGCACAGCTGTTATTAAAAGGCCTATTTATCACTGTCAGGTCCCTCCCCGCTCCCAGCCCTCTGCTTTCGCCCTCCAGCGTTCTCACCAGGCCACATCTGAACAATGGGCCCAATACCAAAAAAAAACGTGTTGTGTGTGTTGACGGTGTGTGTGGGGGGAGTCGGGCTTCACATACCTTTAATTTTCCGCTCAGCTAGCTTATTGATTAAGGCTGCAATTACCACCTAATCTGTAGTAGGTGTGTTATTAAAAGACATTCTCCATTGTTGGCCAATAACTAAACAGTGTCCGATCCCAAATACCATCGCTCAGCCTTGAGGGACAAGCGGGAGAGCGAGAGCAGAGACTGGGTCTCATCATCATTAGCAGACTAAGGGGAAGTGGGAGTAAGAATGGTGGAATTAGAGCTACTACCTCCAGGGGGAGCCGAGCGAGGAACGGATGAGGTCACATGTTTTTTTTTAGCACCTGACACAGGCCAGTCTTTAACTTTGAACAGGGGCGTCTATCTTTTAAGGTGTCAAACAATGATTAGAGATGCTTGGAAGACTACTGGGTCTCACAGGAGCATGTAGCAATCAATGTTCTCAGTGATGGGAGATAGTTTTTACAATAAATGCCCTCTGCAGACCGATGTTAATTAAGTGCTGAATTTAAGCATTAATTTTGCTAAGGAACAAGGAGCATGCATTTTCCAACAGGCATTGTTAAAGCTGGGATCTTGGATAAGAAAAAAAAAATGCTGTGCGGTGTGAGCTTATTTAATGGTCTAGTTATAAATTTATTTATTTATCTGTAAATGTTTTACACAGAAACACATGCACACAAAAGGGAAACCATGAGAGACTCTAATTAATCATCCCACCTTTCACCTAACATGTTAGTTTCCCTTAATTCCTATTAATTTCACATCATTGCTGTCTGCTCACCTGGAATTAACAACACTGAGGCAAAAATCCACTGGGGTCTCTATGGAGGCCAAATGGCAACCACAGCAAGCAAACACAACAAGAAAAAAAAATCATCTGAATACAAATGCAAATGACTGCTGAAATGTATAACCCTTACGTAAGACATTTAAAACACGCAGCCAGTGAAAATTATATTTGAGTGAGCCCAGTATTCAGCAGCTTTCTGTACACTTGGCTGTCCCTCGAGGAAATGTCAAAGCATTGAAGTTTTTGTGGATATTAAATATTTTTGCTGGGTACAGCGAGTTGCAGGTCAGGGTCGTGTGCTGTCACAAGATGTGTCATATTATAATAAAGACAAAAAAAAAGAACTAATATGTGTCCTATTCAGTCAAATACAAGCACATGTAGAGCTACTGATAATGTGATAAAAATCAAGTTAATTGAATTTAAGTATAAATTAAGACAATATCAACCCATGCAACATAAAGAAAATGGCTACCTGGGACACTGATGGCTCAAATTTTAGCTTGCAATCACTGAAGCTGTTTTAAAATTGATTCTATGCTATTTAAAAATGCACAGGAAAACTACAGCAGAACAAGAGGTAGCATCACCATTTAACATTCATCACAGGGGCAGAGAGTGAGAGAGGGGCAGAGCATTCACGCTATCATTTGTTTCAATTGCTAACTTAAAACATAAGCCCTGTTTCCACCAAGCAGTCTGATTTGGCTTAGTTCAGATCTGTTCCTTTCACATTAGAGCAGTTTTTTGACATTTTACATTATCAAAACTTGTGGATAATACCAAGACAACCACTCCATTCCTTCCATAATCTGTCACCCCTCTGCAAAGGTACCTATCACACTGATCAGAAAACTATTTGGTTGAGTTAAAACACTGAGTTTGTTGAAAAGACAGAGACACTGAGAGACGGGAGTCGTCTTGTTGTATACTTTGATTTGATGTATGATTTCCCAAACTCGCCTGTTTTTTTCTAGCAGTCTTTTGTTTTGCTGACTGCCATTTTTTCTCAACAAAAGCTTGTCTTCTTGATGAAAACAACAACCACATACTGAGAAGAAAGAACATGAAATGTGTATGTATGTGTGTATGTGTGTGTGTGTGTGTGTGTGTGTGTTAGTAGTGAGTATATGCTGAGATAGAGAGAGAAGAGAGAGAAGGTGAAAGAGAAAGAGAAAGAGAGAGAGAAAAAGAAAGAGGAAGAGAGGGGCAGAAAAGTTAGGGTGAGAAGAGCAGATTTAGTTTTGTTTTCTTTTAATTTAGTTTTAATTCCAAACTAGAATGTTAAAATTAAAACTAAGATGCAATCTCAATACACAATACACAAAATAATGAATGTGACACCAAGAGAGGAAACTTCTGAAACCGTTTTGGTACATCGATATTGTAATTTTCTCAAAAGCTTCTTTCATTTAAAAAAGAAACACAGTGTAGAAAAGCATAATTCTTAAAAACATCAGCTTGAGTTTTGTATAATAAAGCTGGCTGAGGTCAATACTTTTTTCATCCGTTTCACAACGCTCATTGGCACAACAGCTGTCTCTTTCTGCTTAATCACCCTGCTACCCTATGCCACTTAATGATTAAAAAGCAACCACAAGTGAATGCATGATAAAAATGGACAAAAAACAAGGAGTGTAAATTGTGCCTGTGGCTCTAGCAGCATCATTGTGAGCTGATGGGGGGTAAAAGACATCCACAGATGAAAGTAGATTTTGAACAATTCTGCAGCCCAGGGGGGCCGCTCCTTAATGAGGCAAAACTTTAAGTACTGAATAATAAATAATAAAAATTGACAGTTCATTTAGCTTTCAGTGTACCTCGTAGAGAAACCCATTACACGCCATTACTCTTACTGTCCGTGGAATGAACAGTAAGTATGGTGGAATATGAAAATGCATTGCACTAGGTGGGGGAGCAGAGTGGTTAGTGGAAGAGTGAGTGAGTGTGTTTGTGTGTGTGGCTTAAAACTTCCAATAAGCAATTTTTGCACTTGCTTAACTAAAACTGGATGGGGTTATGTAGAAAATTCTTTATATGTTGCTAAATTTCCAAAACATACAAGGTCAGTTTAGAGGTGGAAGCTGGGAGACAAAATGTGCCGATCCAATCTTCGGCTTGTCCTCTTTTTTTGGACATTTTTGGGTTTAAACTAGACCAATGGTGCTACTGCACTGTATCAAAACAAGTTTTAATACTTCTAAACTGTTAGAATTACGCAAAATATGATTGATACGACAGCCCTGAGGTGGCCACCTTGAACACTTGTGAATAAGGTTTTTGCTAACCATGAGAGAAATCCTGTAAAGCCTTTTTGCACCAAATATGACATGAAAAATGCAATTTGTCTAGCATACTATCTTTATTCTACCACTACTTGGTTATTCTTAAATCCTTTATCTTGGATTGGAAGAGCTACACAAAGAAAAACCTCATTAAAAAACCTAAAGTAACCTAAGAATGGATAATGGGTGAGGGATCTCTCATTAAGGATGCTCTGACATGCTGTGAGTAGAAACATTGAGGTCTGAGCTTAATGTTAACAGTTTTCTTCAAAACTCTTTTTTAATGGGGAAAAAGCACTCAAGAAAACTGCTACGACGGAAAAAAAGAAAATCTTTGGGGATGGATGATGAAAAAAACAAATATTTATACTCACATATGACAACATGGCTTTGAGTTCTTCATCACTTCTTACAGTTATTCTGTCTCCAACTTCATCTTCATCTAAAAAACACAGAAGCATCACAAAATTTTGACTTTTTAATGAATTAATGATACCGACAGCTATCAATGCCATAGGCAAAACTCGAGGCAAAACAGTTTTTGATTAAAACATGACTGGTTTAGGGTTCAGAGATGAATTGGGCTAGTAATAATACAGCCAAGATAAACAGATAGGGGACTTTATACATAAAAGCATGTCAACTGTTGACCTTAAGCTTGTCAATTATAGGACTAATGTTTTGTACAGAATATTGGCACCAGTGAGAAATACAGCAGAGGCCACTGAAACAGTAATGTGATGCTTTATTGCCTTTATTATTGTAGATTAGGTTATTGAAAAGTCTCTTTTTCATCTGTATCTGTTAAAGCAGTTAAAATGTGAAACAGAAACTTACATTCAAAGGCTGTGACAGTAGCTTCAGGCATCACATCTCTGATTGCGACCTGAAATAATTGATACAGTGAATTATGAGCAATAGGTACAGGACGGTGTTTACAGCTATCTGTAGTCTGTTATTCACGATTAGGAAGAAAAGTCAGACTCAATCAAATTAAAATATATTAACAAGTAGAGCAGAGATACAGTTTAATTGTATAGCTGAACTGTTTAGTGAACTTTAATCAAGATCAGAAACTTTAAGTAAGAAACTGAATTTATGTGGTTTAAAGTTAACATCACGGCTGGTTTTCACTTAAAACTACTTGTATTAAGAGGAATCAGAAGTGACAGTTAGCTAGCTCTGTAGCATTTTAAAGACTCACCAGTAAGTCATTGAAGTTCAGAAGAGATGGACAGTCGACCGACGAGTCCATGTCCCCTGACGGTGTTTTAATACGGATTACTATTGTCTCGGTGTCCATTGCGTGACAGTAATTTAAATCGAATATGATCATTAAGAGAAAAGATTGAGCCCCATTGTAACACTTAGCTGATTTTCTAAGCTAACGAGCTAATTTCCTGCAGCGGTTTGCTAACGACACATGCTAGCATCCTGCTCAGTCCAGACAATTGTTGTTTAGTGATGCGGAGATTAAAAAGCGTTAACAATCACTGCTGACACCGAAGTCAAGTCATAACTTTATGAAGGGTTAAGCCTGAACAGTAAATCTGTTTTAATCCGCTGTCTGAGGCAGTTTTACACTATGTTATCGGAGATATTTTGCCATGTAGCTAGTTTTAAGGAAACCACAACCGCTCCAACAGCGTTTCCGAATCAACATCCGCTCAGAGCCTTTCAAAATAAAAAACACTCATCCCGGTGTTGCGATTCTCAATTCGAATAAGTGGCCTGATAATCAATCTGACTATAAATATGGTTTCACCGTATAAGCAGCAAAAATTGCAAAGCCAACGGTAAATGTAAGATATGTGCGGAAGGGGTCTGCATAAAATCTGTTATATTTTTGCATCTTTCAAAAAAAAATAATTAATTTCTTTGTAAAAACATCACTTTAATCATCATAATCAGCAAATACCTCTGGTTAAACTACAAAAGAAAAATATTCCTGTCTTCCATTCATGTCAGTACTAAGACAGTAAGTTTTTATATTAAAATAAAACTTGAACCAGCTTGTTTCAAAAAGTTTTCAAATGTTTTATTTAACCTATAACCTATAATGTGAATAAATCATGAATACTGGCTTGTGAATGCTGAACAATGGCATTTAAATTGTTTAATTTTTTCTGTGTCATTGCTGTCATTATTCTCATCGAAAAAAACTAATATTCCATCATATTTATAAATGTGCTTTGGACTAGAGAATTGTAGACTGAAAAGCTTTGTAAAGAAATGTGCAGGAAGGCACTTGGTGACACACGATGTGTGTATAAAGCTCAGCCTTTATATACTGAATTGAAACTATTGAATGCTACATTAAAAGAGATAGTTGCCACCTTGGACTGCTTTTTCTGTACATGACATTGACTTGAAATCAAGTTTAAAGAGAGTACAATTTTGAGCATACAATAGCTTTCTGGAGATACAGTAGGTGAGTTTCTGAGGGGTAATTATTCCTTTTAGAATTGACCTGAGATCACTTTTGTAAATGTTCAATCAATATTTTCATATTATATGAACAGTCCTCACTTTCACAGGAGCACACGGCTGTACTGTTAATCCACCTACTCTTGTTTTTCAACTCCACGCCCTCATGACCATGGCTTTTCAAGTGTTTCAACAGTTTTTTTTGCCTCTTTCACTCTTCATTAACACAGCGTTAGTATTTAAGGGTTTTCACTTGGCATGAGTCATTAGTGTATAATTGAATGTAAAACAAAGGGGCACTTAAAACCGTTGTTGATTATGGCCTTATGATTGAGGAGCTGCTTCAGTCTTTCTGCCTGCTCCACCAAAGAGCTTTGATTGCAGATTCAAGAACAAGACATTGATTCCTGGACAAAATGAAGTCTTTTTCTCTGTTAATTTATGGCACTCTGCTCACAGAGCTGAAACCAGAGTCTGTGTGGGGCTCTGTGTACTGATAAAAACTTGTTAAAGCTTGTTCTGGCTGAGGTCTGGCTGCACATGTGTCTTTTAAAATCAGTATCAATGAGACATATGAGTTCATGCACTATCTATGCATTTTCTATCTATCTATCTATCTATCTATCTATCTATCTATCTATCTATCTATCTATCTATCTATCTATCTATCTA
>JAQMCX010000001.1:27256145-27287422 GCA_029814765.1 Acanthurus leucopareius
TATCTATCTATCTATCTATCTATCTATCTATCTATCTATCTATCTATCTATCTATCTATCTATCTATCTATCTTGTTGTCAGCTGTCAACCACAAACACATACATACTGTACACACTCACACACATTCATTGCATCGACCGGCATCTAATCTCTTACACGTGTACCAACAGCTGGGTTAAACACTCATTGATTTCCATGTAGTGCCTGAAATTATTACTTTGCCTAATTGTTCCAGGAGAGTAAAGGGAAAAACAAAGCTGGGCTATCAAGCTTTCTGATTAATGCCTCCACCAGCACTGCCCTCTGATGAAAAGCAGAGGATCTATATGGCACTTTGTCAAACATACTCTCCCAGGACTTGACGTTAGGTCCTTCTGCTTTAGGGCCAACGAGGATGAAGCCCAGTCAGCAATCCACATTATCAGAAATCAAACTCCTGACTTAGCTGGGAGGTGAAAGTGGAAAAGGAAGGCCAGCATTCACTGTCTGGTAATTAAAACCCATTTTATCAGACCTCCTCTCTTGCCCCGTACCTCTTCTTGCTATTGACAAGCTGCTTAGCGCGAAGTGAGCTCAGTTTGACTCTAAATGTATGAGGCACACTTATTTAACTTTCTCAGCAAAGAGGGAAAAGCAAGTAAACAAGACAGCAACAAATTTGTCCAGCAAGATTACTCATTATTTATTTACTATAGTTTTATTTCTATTTATGGCTGCTTTTGTGTGTAACTAAGTGTCCAAATGCAGCCTGTGTTTTCCTTTTCTTTCTCCTCTTCCTCCTCCTCTGATGATTATTATTTCATTAGTCTATGTCAAATGTATTGGTTGGCTTGTTGTGTTTATTGATTAATGAGCCAAAGTCAGCACTGTCTTCCTTCACTGTAATGCTGATATAGAAGATCTTAAAATACTATTTGTCTGCTGGTTAAGTATCGATTGTCCTCCCACATATTGACTGTTTCTTGGTAGCTTTCTATTTACAATGCCCTTAAACATTAATGGTAATTATTCAAAGTGAAATTGTGTGAGCTTGCGGTTTAAGGTCTTATTTACCTTGATAGAACCAACAGTAGGGAGGAGACGGGGATTTGGTCTCACAAAGGAGCTGAAGCTGCTGTGAGTTCAGCGAAAAAAAAACATGTCCCACCATCTGTTCAGGGCCACATCCCAACTCAGGTATCCAGATGCGAACCCTGCGGCTGAAATAGAGATGTGTCTCCTCAGCCTTGAAGCCTGAAGCCTGTTGTTTATTGATGCTGCCAGAGCCCCTCCTCAGATCGATACCATCTCCCCTCAGATGGGCCTTCAACACGCAGACTCCAAATTGAGGTCAGGATATGTAGAGGGTTATGGCACTTCAGCAGATATGAATTGCCTGAGAGGCTGCGATCATTTGTTACATCTTTCTTTAAAGTTCATCTCCGAGTTGACCTGTGATGAAGCATGGAGAGTTTGGGAGTCACTGGTGGGAGAGTTACGAGGAAATGCACCAACACAGGGACAAGCAGCTTGGAAGAAATGGATTGTGTGACTACCTCTCAGCTCTCAGAGCAGCATGCCTTCACTGCTGTTCTCCCCGGTTCAGACTCACCTCTTAGGTCCCCTTTATGGCGGCATGTTGTTTCTGTTGTTTCTAATAAAGAGGAAATATCGGTGCCTTCCTGACCTGCTCATAGGGGCCATAGAAAAATTTATGGGGTGTGTCTTCTCCACAGAGGCTGCTTTTGAACTGAGCCTGACATAAATAACACATCACCAGCTCTACACAGCTCTATTGGCTCTTCTTTCACACTGTATACTAGTGACTTAACAACATTATGTTTTTTATCACATGATCCAGAGAAAACAAAGATGCTTAAAGCTGTAAAATAGCTCACAGTACTTAAAGTATTTTCCTTTCATGTAAGATTTTTGACCTGAATATGCCACAGCTTGTAGTTTCAGTGCAAAAAACCTGACTGTTAAAATATTTCAAATGTAGGTTTCAACTTCACCAATGATTCCTATTATGCGTAATTTTTCCCCCCAAAAAAACTTATGTGGAAATCCAGCACCATCTGTAAAATAGTATGCAAACCTGAAGGGAAAATTCTCAATTTTATTTTAATTACTTTTATCCAGCATTAGGTTGGGCCCTCAAAGGTATTTTTTGTGATCTCACTGATGTCTGTTTTTCTCTGGGTCAAATCCAGAGTTTTGGTCTAATATTTCCACTCTGCATTGCTCTGCTCTTCTTCTTCGCTGAAATGTAAATCCAATGTTCAAGTCTGTTTCAGTCATGGATTTAAACATCGTTCTTATCAGATGCAAATGCTTTATTTTTCTGATGCATTGCAGATGAAATGCTGGACGACATAAAAAATACCCAAACATTTTGATTTTTTTGACTGTGGTTTGCATCTGGAACACAGTGACTGAATCAGAGAGTGACATACAGCTAAAACAGGTCACGGCAGCTAAAACCTGAAAGTTTTTTGCCCATAATAAAAGTGAAGATTTGTTTTGGAAATACTACAGTTACTTTTACCTGCCAAAGGTAAAAGTCCTGCATCCAAAATCTTAAGTATTAACATTAAAATATTAGAATAAAAGTAAAACTCTTTCTCATGCAGCAGGATGGACCCCATCACAATTTTATTGCTTACTACTTTTTTTTTAGATAAAGTTGATAAAGTTGTAGCTAATTCTAAGTAATACTATAACTTATTTTTATATATGACAACCTGTTTCACTCACTAAGGGTTTTGTATATACAGTTTCAACCTGTAAAACAAGTAATTAGTATACTAATCCTACGTGCATCTCATTTTACATAAATTGTTTTCTGCATAGGAAACTCTAAGAATGTCATTTACCTGCTTTAAAATCTATATTTTCAATTGGTTGTGGTCAAAATAAAAGGGGACACACAGTCCTGAGGAAATTCAATGTAAACAGGACAGTAAGTAAAGCATTTAGAACAGAACAGTAACAACAACACTGTAACTGTATATACACATGCATGCACGTATATGTGCATGACTGCGGCCAAGATGAGTGACCTCGCTCTCCAAGCACACATTGCTTTGGTGCAGTGTCAGGTGGCCTGTTTGTCAACTGAAATATTCATCAAACAGATCAACGGAAAGTCTGGCTTGCTTTTCATCTGACAACTGCATGTCAATAATTGATAGGAAATGAGGTAAACGACTCAGTGAGTGTTTGGGGGGGTCCTTCTCTTTCTGTAAGTGATGCCTCTGACCTTTGGTGTGTGAAAGAACTCATCATGGTCAGTGCTCATGTGTCATACAAAGCCCGGCACAATGAACTGAACAGTGAAAGTTATAAAAGAAATAATCCAGTGCAAGAGAGGAATAACTCGATCACTTGGTACTCACATTGAATTGTTCCTTTTTGTGCCACTACTTTGTGTGAATCTGTGTTTTTCAATGGTGCTTTTTTAAAAAATGAAGTTAAATTGCAGTTGTGAATTACAATGTAGTATTAAATTATTAGCAAAACTGCAACAATAGCATGTTCATAATAATGCTTAATGACTAGAAGGTTTGAGCTTGTGTGGAGACATTATTGATTCTATCCACAAAAACAAAATTAGTGGATTTTTAATTGCTTATTTGCTTCAAAAATTCACTTAAATATCAAAGGCATTGTTTATTATTGAGTGTAATAAATGACTATCTGCCTATGTAAAACTAGTCCGCTAAAATGTTAAACAATTAAACAAGGTTAAAAAGAAAGTTCTTTAATATAAATGTCATGGGCACCAAGGCTTTTTCAATTTCATTTCTACAATTAACAGTTTGTAAGATATTAACAAATAATGTGTCAAATTTGACCGAGAGGATTTGCACAAAAAAGTTAATTTCAAGTTAATTTGGCACATTCCTGAAATTCTGGCACTGTTTTTTTCAGGCTAACAGTAGCCAGAGAAATCTATTTAGTTTTTACTTAATTTCTAGTTACAAGAAAAACCAGCCGTCACTCTACACTCTCCTTCAGATACACACTTCCCTCTACAAGGAAACTTTGCTGTTACCAACCTGACCTCTGACCTCTCTGGAGAAGAAAACTATTTATTAGCATCATTAAAATTTTACATCATCATGTGATCAGTATGGGGCATTATTTACAGGTTGTGGTTAATCAAGTAGGTCATTAGCACCTCTGTGCGTTTGGTCTAATTTATGGCTGACAACATACCTGATACTGTGGTGAGGCAGTGGAAAGTCGCACTGGGGTTGGTGTGTGTTGGTATGTGTTGGTGTGTGTTGGTCCTTCCTGTCAGATTAGATTCTCCTGACTGCCAACACATTGAATCTTTATACTTATGTCTACTGTCTGACCTCCTGCTCACAATAACCACTGGTGGCTGCACAGCGTTTTTATGGTCGCACTTGTGACACGAGCAGAACAGAGTGTATTTAAACTACGCTGTCAGCGTGAAGAGATCCACTCGTCTGGGCAGATTTTAAAATACAAATTTAATGGAATATTAAGTAAGTAATCAAAAGTACTTTAAAGTATAAATAATAGATTACACTCCTCTATTATAGAAGCATCACCAGTTATGTTTGACAGTTTGTTAAGTGTATTTTTTAAGAGTTATTAGCAAATATTTGTTTAGAATTGAATTCTAAAAAAACAATGGAATAATAAAACAATATGAAACAAAACATTAATATAGCTGTGAGAGATAGAGTTTAGAGTAGTAAAAGTATTAAGTTACTTTCCACCCCTGTTCTGCGGTCTCAGAACAGGAAGTGATCTGTTAGTCACTGCTCTGTATTTGTAAGCTGCATCTGACTTTTCTGACTCCGGCAGCATTATGAGAAAACTCACTGTTATAAATTGCTTAACAGCAGTTGGCTACATTTTCTTTCTTTCTTTTCTTAATGGAGCTTCATGCCACTGAAGCTGTCTTTGAGAGGTATACATGCTTTCTGTTGTTTGCCCAGCAGGGTAATAAACAGCTGGATGGAGACAAGAGTACAAATTCAAGCTTTATTAATTATAAACTGCAAGACAGAGTTTACAACTGCAACACTTGCTCGTTCTGTAATTTCTGAGCAGGTCATTTCAAGCTGCTCAGGTCAGTCATCCTATCGGTGTCTACGGTCGACTCAGAGCAGATTTTTGAACTGCTGAGCAAGCAGTTTTGACTGAGGATGGTCAGCTGTTCTATTAGGAGATTGATGGTGTTATTGAAAATTAGTTGTTGGCTGACAGTGTGTGTTTTTAAGGAGTGAAGCACAAGAGTTTAGCTATCCTGTTGCCAATTCTACATAAATCAGGTCCCTCTCATCAGTTATGATTTGATTGTTTGGAATGATTGAGATCAGGGTGACATATTAAATACATGCAAATGTGGATGACAGTGAAAAGGATAACAAGAGTAGGTGCAGGTTTTAAAACACCAACAAAGAAAAATGACTTTAAATGCCACTTAGAGGTGATATTAGGTGATATGTTAAAAGTTTAGGCTTCAACATTTTGTTTTTATTTGGGGATGATGTAATTTTAAAACTCTATTATATGACAAACTCTTCTTATTTAACTTTAACATGTTAAAATCCAATCTTTTATTGCCACTTAGCTTAATTTGCTGCTGATACAAACAAGTTACAAATGACAAAAATCAAGAAAAGCAGTAGTCATCTATGGGAATTGATAAAAATTTAAAGGGGAACAAAGGATAATTAAATTTTGGGGCATTCTAGCTAATGCTCATAGTAATAAAACTAGCTCCATAGCCTGGCCTTAAGCACATAAATCTACATGAGACTTGAAACTGTCCGGCTCCCTGTTTCATAATATTCCCCAAAATACTATGATTTTCTTCTATTTAAAGTTTAATCTCTTGAATGTTAAACAACCTTCATTTAAATGAAGTTTTGGGCCGTTTGATAAGAAAAACCTGTTTGAGATTCTTCAGATTATCAGAGATACATCTAACATTTGCTTTGCACAGGGAACCACATGTGTGTGTTTCATCAGTCTTTACTGTAGGTATTACTGTCTGGTTAAATCTGCCTGTCTGTGTGTGTGTCTGTATCTGTGTGTGTGTGTGTGTGTGTGTGTGTGTGTGTGTGTGTGTCCTCACTGCCTCATTGTGGGATGTAACAAAGCCATGGAAATACAACCTCCAGGGGTCTTACCTGGACGTGGCGGCCCCCACTTTTTCATTAAAAACTGCAATCCTGCAGCTGAGGCTCCGTTACACCACAATGTGACAAAGCTATACAAGGGCAAACATATGCGACCTGGACCCAACCTTCAAAACGTGGCCCAGTAGATGGATCCTTTGCTCTCCTCTTTTTGACAACAAGTTTGAATGCAAATTGATGCAGCTCGTTTTTAACGAATGTGTGTGTATGTGTGTGGCATTGTTGTTGGCCTTGCTGTGCTGTTTTCTCGAGCTCGCCGTAAGTATTGAAATGTCTGTCTGTGGGGATGCAGAAGGATTCAGTTTTAGTTTTTTTTTCTCCTCCCTTGTTTAAGTATGCAAATCACATAATAAGAATAACGCTTCCAAGAAAAATATTGGCTTTAATCTTTTCAGTTGTTCTCTTCTCATTTTTTTTCCCCTGTAATGGCTTTTTATTGGCAAAATTTAATGTAGCACGTTGTAAAAATCTGAGTCAGTGCATTCCCTGGACTATCATTATGATTTTGCAGGGCATGTGAGAGCAACAGAGGTATTGAAGTGAGGAAATAGAAGTGTGTGAGACCAACCTGCCCCGGTGAGAGATGTGAGAGCAAAGTAGCAATGTAATTACAGGTCATAAGTTGACCACCTCAGAACCACAGCAGGCGCAGGGAGAACTGAGCCTGTCAAGCACTTTGACAAACACACACACACACACAAAACACACACACACACACATTTTTGCCATAAACCCTCAGAATCAAGTGTCATTACGGCATCTTGAAACTCGGCAATGAATGACAATCTGATAAATAGTGAATGTATTTGCAAAAAAACCCCACATATTTGGTAAAAGCTGTGCTGTGTCAGAAAGTCAAGAGTAAGTCAGAGCTGTCCTCTAGTCTGTCATGTAATACTACCCCCTAGTGGCAAGATAATGAACTTTCAAAACTGGGATATAATGCAGTTACATTGAAAGGAAAGAACTCTAGAGAATTAAAAAAAATATTTAATGTAAAATGATTTCACATTCAGGAAACCTTTTATATTTGCACTTTATAATCTGTAGATTTATCAAATTAATAACAACACTTAGATATTGGTGCTAAGACAAACAGAAAGTGTGTGTGCTGTTTATAATTGATTTGGACACATCCTTTACCTGCTGAAGAGGTGTAACTCGTCTGTGGTGAGTCCGGCACAGCACCCTCCCCCCTCGGTTCAGTCATTTGTTATCACCTCATGCCTCCAATGCTCTGTGCAATTGGCCAAGCTCCTCCGGGGGTGAAGGGTCAAGCCTTTAAAAGGGAATTACTTCATTGACACAATAAGAGATGACAGTTTATTTGACGTCTTACCACCACTTCGCTCCCCTCCTACATCCAGCCCTGCCCTGCATCCTAACTGCTCCCTGGGGAGCACTGAATCTGTGTGTGTTTGTTTCTGTGTGTGTGTGTGTGTGTGTGGGTTGATGGGTGGGTCTATGTGCTTTTCTGTGTGTATGAGTGTGTTGTAATTTTATCTATCTTGATGGATCTTTTTTATAGAAAAGCTTTTGTGCCTGAAGAAACTGTGACTTAATTGTAATCATACACTAATAAAACATGACCAGAACAATATCAAGACACCACGCTGGGAATTATTGCAGCTGCAGAAAGATGCCTTCAAGTTGAATGAAAGTGTATTTTTTTTGTTTCTAGTGTTAATTTCCGTACTTGTGTATCCAGTGTTTGCAGTGCATTCTGTTGTGTGCATGTGTGAATTTATTACTGCATCCCTGTCAGGTGTATTTAGAATGAATAGACTGCAGATGTTACTGAGGATTAGAGCGCAGTCCCGGGGCCTCTGTTTGTGTGTTTTTGTGTGTGTGTGTGTGTGTGTGTGTGCGCACATGTGATAGAAAGAGACAGAGAGCGAGTGAGTGAGTGAGTGAGTGAGTGATTGACATCAGACATGTGTGTCACACTTCAGGGCGATTGGGAGAGGCCACGCAGTCAGTCTGGCAGGTCATTATCAGTGTGTCACGCAGCAACGTGATGGCTACTTCCTCTGAGACAAAACACACCACAAACACACACACAGGCACAACACATACACACACACACTCAAACTCACACACACTAACTCCTTCCCTAAGTCATTGAGGAATGCCTATCCAAGCCAATCAATTGGACGATCAATTGGGGACCAACTGGCAATCCCCTGCAATCAATACGCCCCTTGTTGCATGGCTCCAGAAGTGCCACAATGGCTGTGGCACTTAATTAAGTTGTTAATTGCTGCGTTAAGCTTTCTCAGGTACCCTCCCTAGACGGTAATTGAGAGTGGCTGGACAATTCGGCTATCGGCAGCACTTTGCTAAATTTAATCACAAATCCAAGTAATGGCAAAGGCTGTAATACAACGAGCGAGACGACACGACGGTGTCAGCTCACACGGAGGAGAGACACCGCAGACTGTCGCACTCTGACTTCTGGAAAGTAGACATAATGCAGTTTTTTTTTTTTTCTCTCTGTTGAACACCCTGCTTATTGCACCATGCAGACCTCTGGATGACATCATACAGCTGTGCCAGCCAATCACAGAGCGTAAAATCCACCATTTCAGCATTTTTTTCAGAGATGATGAGGTTTGTCTGATCTGGTCAACTGTGAACTTTATTAAGCTTCAGAAGCTTTAAAATGACTGTTGTTTTAAACTCATGGCAGTGAGCTGATAGTTGTTACTGACTTATATGTTTGCGAGATCTGGTTATTGTGAGACTGATGGTTTAATTATCAGCTAATTGCTTTTACTTCTACTTACATCTGAGTGCTGGTAAACAACAGCTTCAAATACAGTTATTAATAAATCTCCATTTACAGTTTTACAATAGTTAAACTGTAATGAAATGATTGTTTGCATACAGATGTTCCCTCACTGATTCAGCTTTCCACATTTAAAAAAACAACCTTCTATTGCAACGACAGCAGAAATGTCTCCATGCAATGTCCCATTGTGTTCACTCAGTTATTTTAAGTAATAATACAAGAAAACTTACAATTCACAGTAATTTTTTTTTTTAACTTTTTGAGCATTTTAAGTTTTTTTAATGAACAGAAATCATATGTTGTTTTCTGTCTCTGCAGTCTGTTGTGTTCAGAAATACTCACATGATGAGGCCTCTCAGGAATCAGGAGAGATACAGTTTTTGAAGCCCCATCTGCAGGAAAAAGTACACATTTGTAAGATATAAAATCACTTTTACGGATATTTAATTTAATAAAATTACTGATTAGTCTTGGTCTTCTGGGTTTTAGTGAAATAAACTAATATATGCTCACATATGGAGTTGCCGTTGATCACTGTAAACAAAATTAAGTGGCAAAGATTTGTCTTTTTTATTCATTATTTACCATCAGATCCAACCCTACTGTCTGATTGCTGTTCTCTTACTACTTATCTGAGATGTTTCCCCTGCAATGAAAATTAACACAGCACGTCTTCCATTTTAAGCAGGTAGCTTTTACCCCGTTTGTGTCCTTTAAGAAAATGGGTTTAATTTAATGAAATATTGATGTTCTTGTTCAAGCGTTCTGTGATAAAAATCAAACACTCAACTTCCCACGTAGCCTTGTGCTTCACTCCTCGACGTGGAGCTCAGTCTGAGGGGGGTTATTACCAGCTCTACCTCCGAACAGGGTGGGGTTATGAGGGAGTCGAACCACTGCTGGCTGGCACTTTTATAGTGTTATTAGCACACGCCCCAGCGTCTCGGTGTTAACACGCCTTTTGTAGCCTAATCCCATTACTTTCCACACTATCAAATGGAATTCAGATGGAATGGTGTCCTCCATTTTAAGAAACGACTCCAAACACAGCAGGCGTCTACATTCTTATCCCTGCTTTGCTGGGAAATTAGAACAGCGCAGGCAGGAGCCAAAAGCGTATCAAATCATCATTACAAAATAGGAGCTTTTTACCTCACACGTAGCGCAAATGTCTTCACCACAGCACACCCACTTTTCCTGGCTTCCAGAGAGGCCCGAAAGTGCTGCACAGCTCTTCAGAGATTTGGTAAGAAGTGTTGGGGTGTAGTGGAGCAGGAAAAGTGGAAGTAGCAGTGAGACAATGAGGAACAAGCACTGCTGCTCTAGGCTCTGTGAACAGGCTTGCCATTGATTAAAACAGCAAGGTGTGCAATAAAGCGCAAGGCAAAGTGTTGCCTTCCATATGGACCCCCAGACCCTTAGGCTCTAGCCACCAATTGGACCTTTCTGTCTGCCGCTGTTCCCCCTTTCTCCTTTCTCCTTCCCCTTCTCTCTCCCCGAGTCCCCAGATGGTAAAAACAATTTTCCAGCCCTCTGTCTCTCTCTGCTGCTGCCCGCCACTCTGCAACCACAAAGGGCCCTGGCCGTGATTCAACCGTTTACTCCAGTAATTAACAGCACCCATACCACAACAATTACAGTCACTAGGCTCCACACTTCCAAATATACACTCAGACAAACACACTCCCAACACGCACACACACACACAGAGTGTTAACGGTGTCACAGTGTAAATTAGATGGGAAGGCAACAGCCAGAAGCTGTAGAATAAAACAAAAATAGTATTAACAAAAAGGTGAAAACAACATGCTGGCTCTAAAGCAATGATTACCTCATAATTAGACGAGACAAAGCTCTCTCCCTATCTAGTGGCAAAACACTGTAATTACTGCCATGACAGAAAATCAAAGGCTACTTTGTAAGCAGCAGGAAAAATTAACATTTTAGGCCCTGAAGCTGTATGTCCTGATTAGAAATGTATTAAATCAATGCATTGCTAACTGCTGGGCATAAATACGTCCCCTCCTGAAGGGGCCTATAATTGCGAGGGCAAAAAAAAAAAAAAGTGGGTTTTAGTTTCATAAGGAGGTGGCATTATTTGTAATGGCAGTATTATGTGACAAACGTACACTCCTTTTGTCATGAGATGATGTACTTAAACAAGGACGTTTTTTTTTCTTCAAATGTGTTATTTGTTGGAGTGAAGATCAAAGCCTGTTTTACATTAAATGCTGTAAAGGTGCCTCTCAGTATGTTGTAATATTACAGGGTAATTAGCATTTAGTTTTTTGCCTAATTCTTGTTAAAAGGAAATGACTGTTGAGAAACACACTGATGATGGTGTTTGATGTAAAATTTTTTGTTTCTGCATCTGAAACCGTGTCTGCTTTCCTTTTCTTTGCTGCCTTTTATTTAGTTTTTTTTTAACCTTTTGTGTAAATTCCACTAATTCCACTCCTTTTACCATGCAGAATAACATCGTAAATGAATTTGCAGGTCGGTTGCATCAAGATTAAATAAAAAGGAAATAGCCAGCATTTGCAAAAAACTAAATTAGTCATGCAAAAAGCTGTTGTTGAACCAGCTCCCACTCATGGCGAGGAACTATGTAAATCCATTTGTTGCAATTCAGCAGCGGTACATGAACTTTCCTAATGCATTTATCTTTAAATAAATATTTTCTTTTACAAAGAGAAGAGTGTCAAGGAGAGACCAGTCTGTTGTTAATCACAAAAATCAGTTCCTATTTAAATTTTCAAACACTGCAGACATTTCACCCTGTCTAATTTCCAGGCCTGCGTGTTGGACATGTGACTAATCAAAAGCCACATGGGTTATGACCCACCTAGTTTCTGTTCCCGTTTAAATTGATAAAAGCTGCTAGTGGGGAAAGCCAGCTGATCCCTAGCATCTTTAACATGCTCACAATAGGGTCCTTGGGAATACAACTAATTACTTCACATCTGTATTTATTTGATCCGCGTGGAATTCTTCCTTCTGTCACCAGCGCCGAGCTATGCCAGCTTGGACTAACAGTGATTTATCTAAGTGACACTTCTGGCTCAGATTCCACATCAGCGCAGAGCCAAAATCAATGGGGGAAACATGGGGAAGATGAGAAGGAGGAACTTTTTTTTTTTCCTCTCAGCAAAACTGTCAAACATTAAATGCACCAGCATAAATACAGCACGCCTGTGTGTTTGCAGCTTTGCTGAATCAGATAGTGCGGAAACAAGATACAAGCTGCCTGTTAATCGTAGCTAAAAGAAAGATTTTTTACAACTACAGCAAATTTTTGTGTGTGGGGAGGGGGGAACTTCAGTCCAATGCTCTCAGTGTGACACACAGAAGCTCTGATTAAGAGGATGTGCCAATTCATGCAACAGCAGCTTCTGGTGACCTCTGTTGTACGCTGGGTAAACTGCAAACACACACCCTGTTGTGGACTAAAGAGCAAACCAGCCAGTTTACAGGACTGGAAGGCAGAGCTGCATTATTAAGACATGTGGGTATTTAGATGACATATGTTCACAAAAACACATTAATATCACTTCTACTTCACAAACACATATATATCATTTTAAGTAAGGATATAAAAAAGGCACCCTTTCAGCCTTACTAATGTTTAAAGCACACTAGCGACCCCTACAGGTTGCAACAAACAAATCAACAACATACTGATTAAGACCCTTAAAACTTGCAGTAGCCCTGAGGTTGGCAGAGCAAGGAGAGGTCATTTCACAAACAAAGTAAGAGGCATAAATCTGCCCATGTTAATTTTTATTTTCCTAAACACATATAAAGCAGCTGAGTATTAAATGAGAAATTACTGTCTGACTCACTTGATGAGCTACTGTATCTCCCACGGACCCTCGGGTGTCGTGAAACATCTCAGCATGGGGCGCCGAAGACTTTACACCAACAAACTGAGAACTCAATAGATAAATAAAATCTCTATACCTTCACAACCTCGAGGCATGAAGGTGACAGCTGCTCCTGGCAAAGCATTCATATAATTATAGCTAATTTAAAACAAATTTACATCACAGTGTTGATTATTTAAACACAACTTGGGAAAAAAACAGGACTTTTAACTTTTTAATTATTCTTGTTCACACTGCATTTCCCATGCACGCCTTAAGTGCAAATAAAGCCTCCCATCTGTTTGTAATTACAACTACATAATTTCAGTCATTGTGTCTAATCATTTTGACTGCACATTCGATTAAAACTAGTAAAGAAATGGCGTAAGTTTAAATTTCTGTGTGAAACCTTTTTGTGCTGCATACAGATGTGAGTGGAAAATGCATTGGATTTACATCTGGCTGCAAAAGAGCTACTAATAACGTATAACAACTTAAAGAGGCAAACTGGCTTAATACCACATCATTTATTGCCCATTTTCTATAAGCACGTGACATTACTCCACAGCTAGAAACCTTTTTTCCTGATAGCTTTAGTGCTGTGTGTTGCAAGAAAATTCAAACCTCTTGTCATCGAGCCTCTGCTCTCATCATGTCTTATTTCCCTGTGGTGCCCATGGAGTAGGACGAGCAGGCTGCATGGCAGGCTTCTTCAATAAAAGGACCTGAGAAACGTCATGTAGCATCACTTTACTGCGTCTCTATGTAAGCTAACAACATTATGAACCCCGGGGCAATGGTGAAAGCTAATGATGGGAGGATGATGGCAAAGCAATGTTGCCAGAGAAGCCAATTTCCAGCGGCTTGCCAGATGTTAAACATCTAAATGTGCATTGATCGGTGACAGGATAGCCCATAGAGATTTCTTCATTTGCCCAAAAAGAAAACAAGGTTTGACTACATCCCTCTTCAGGTTACCAGGAAACAGAGTGAAGCATGATATCATTTAAATTAATTACATATGTAAAAACATCTAGTCTCAATTAATGAAGTTAGCCTGCAACATGATTTTACTGGCAAGGGGTAGATTAGATGGTGTAATTAACACAAAGTGCATCATCTCATCACAACTGAACACACACACACACACACACACAACTGAAAACACACACGCACACACACACAACCACATAAAATAAACCATAATTAAAAAGAGATTAGCATTTCCAAACAGATGACAGTTTTGTGTTAAAAACTGTTGACCTTGCATTTATATAGACAAAGTTTACTGTAGTGCTGAATTAAATGTTTGTGTTATCGTAATTACTTTATCAACTATTAATAAAACTTATTCATGTTTGATTTTCTGCTTCTCAAATGTTGGACTTGACACTGTTTTTCGCTTTATCAAATTTAAAAATTATTATACATGGGATTTGTGCTGTTAGTAACCTGAAGACATAATCTTTGTGTCTTATTTCCTGAATTGAGTCTGCATGCATTGGTCTTTGTAGATTTGATTTGCTAATCCAAAAAAATATTTACAAATTAATTCCAAATCAAAACAATGCTTAGTGATAGTTTGAAGACCATTATATTTTTTAGATTCAACACTGTATTAGTGTCAGTTTATCTCAAATACGATACACTGGAATCTTGGTTTGTGGGACTTAAGTTAGCATTTTGTGTTGTGTGCTTGTTAATTTGCTGACCCCCCCCCCAAAAAATAAATAAATAAATAAAAATCCAACCTTAAACATAAATAAATAAATTTAATTTACTGGGTAAAAGTAAACAGTTCATGTAACACACAAACATGCACACACTGCAGTTTTAACTCATCTGTATATAAAGGAAATATTATGCAATAATATAAGATTGGTACTGATAACATATTAAGTTCAGCTTATTGAGTTGTTAAACAAAATGATCTTAACCAGTTAGCTTAAAGGAAACAAAGAGCTTTTCCTCTGCTGAGTTTAAATCCTAGAAAGGACACCTCTGAGTTTGAACTGATATATATATATATATAAACCATAATATATATTTCCACTAACAACAGGTAAGAGGAGCTGTGTTCAACATTTTTGGTGTTAAAATTGAGTTTGTTGAGTGTTAAATGAGCCATTTAGAAATGAGTATTTACAATAACATTCAACCTCAAAATATAAAGAGATGAAAATCAGATGAAACATATTTCTTCTTGTTGTAAAATGGTTTCACTGTTATTGTGTTTCTGACTTTTAAGAAATGACACATCTGGTCTCACTTCAATGAATTTGTCTTAAGAAGTGATTTTTCTTTTAATTAAAAGTTGCTAAGTTTAAATTTGATCAAACTTTAATTTACAAGAATTAAAAAAATCCTCACATGCAGCAGAAAATTGAATAAGTTGTTATATCTTTGCCATTTTTTTTAATCAAGGGAGCTGTTTTGTCATCTCCACTGCAGAGATAAAAGTTTTCAGTGGTCTCTTTTCCACTGCAGGTCTCTGAATGAACCTTTACCCTCCACCTTCATGTGACATGAAGCAGAGTTTAACCAACGCCCGCTGCGGTCTGTTTATGTGTTGCTCCAATCCGGCGGCACTGATTTATGGCAACAGTTGCTGTGTTGAAGGAGAATTTGCTGAATCTTCCAGCTGTGTGAAGCTGGCTGGTTCAGCAGCTTGTGATCAGTGCTGAGTCACACACACTTAACGCTAATCTGGTGTCCTGCATCATCTACCATCTTGTATTAATTGGATTAATATCCGTGCCAGCTGACATCCTACTTTAATAACACATGATGACACATTTGCATGTCAACAATCAATCAACACTATTATTTACAAAGACGGCTTCCCTGATATTTAAAAAATAAATCCATAACATCATGTTTATCTACTCCAAACTGACTCCAGACCAGAGAGAGCAATAACAGCAGCTCTAGTTGGTGTCAAAATAATTTTCTCAGCCACAAAAAAGATGACAACCAAGTGACAGAGCCTCACCCAATAAACACAAAACAAGCAATTAACCCGACTATCACCCTTTTGTCATGAATCAACAGTGGAGTTCGGTGGCTCCAGCTTCGCCTCCGATGGTTCCCACTTTGGCAACGGAGCCTTTTGGAGGGAAAACATGGAACATCTGGTGGAAGCAGACAGGGGCTGGCGCTACACGATGGGAGAACAAGTGCATGAAAGCTTCATTATGTCCCAGCTGTTGGGCTTGCTGTTGCCCTCAGCAAAAACAACCTCGGCAGGATGATGTTCCTGGCAACACGCTGCAGATTGTTTGATGCAAGACCTTATTTTTTGTGGTGTTTTGTGGAGCCATCAGTGATTGTGTGGTTGTGCATGAAAGGGCTGAACTTTCAAGGTAGCATTATATCAACGTGTAGCTCGGCAAGGAGAATCTCTCTTTGGATGTTTTCTTCTTCCTCAGTTTCTTTCTTTCTGTTTATTCTGGAGCTTAAACTGGATCAGGAGCCAGTGTTTTGGACCTGTGATGCCCATTAAGATCTATTTGATGTTGTTGGGGTAAACAAACAGTCCTGACTTATTTAAAAGAGCTCAAATTACTTTTTAGATTCAATATGGCTCCAAGGATGATACTTGGTTTTTGTTCAACACAATCAGAAAACTGTCATGAGAGTGAGTGATCAATATGTACAAAAATTATTTTATTCCCATCAGCCTTCAGCTGTGCTTTGGGCTATTTAGCAAATGTTATCATGCTAACATGCTAAACTAATTCAGTATATTTTGGTGTGCATTGCTGCAACAGGTGATTGACAGGTTCTGGGTTGAGCTACAATATGGAGTGCCTTTGCTCTTGTTGACATTTAGAGGTCCAGTGTGTGTGATATAGGAAGATATATTTGTAGAATATTGCAGACATTTATTATATCATTTGTTGGTGAAAATCACAAAAAAATAAGATTTGCTGTGTTTTCATTACCTCAGAATGTGCCTTTTATATTTATAGAGAAAGTTCTGCCAAGGTGTCCGCCATGTTTTATACTGCCATGTTTTATACTGCCATGTTTCTACAGAAGCCCAGGATGGACAAACCAAAGACTGGATCTAAAGAAGGTCATTTACTTTTACCATAGACTTAAATCCTTTAACAGAAACAGCCTTAAAAAATGTGTTTTTTTTGGGGGGGTATCATGTTTTGCTAAAATGAAAACAGCTATGAACAAAGTTTGAAAGATATGCTGAGGTAATGGAACCAAAGTCTTGTGAAGTTGACAAAAATAGTAAAAAAATAAGCCTGTGAATCTTTTTACAAACGTTTGTGAGAATGATTCGGATGTATATTTCTCTTTAGGATCTTGAAAAAAAAAAAACCCAACACTGCTGAGTATGTGTCTTCTGTATGCTCAGTGGATCCAAATGCCTTTATTATTTACCTTCAAGTGATAAGTCTGACACCACACCTGCCAATTATAGCGCAAAATGATTGATTCACAGGCATATCTGAGATTTACTGCTCACTACTTAAATAAACTATTGCACTTAGAGAATAGTTACTGAGTGCACTAAGTGATTATGAGCTCAGTGTGGAGTCATTTCAGAGTTCAAAGGTTGCGATGTGAACCTTCTTACCTTGTTTCTCATTTCTAACTTTTTCTTATTTCCTCTTCTTTCCGGCCCGGTGCCGTACCCACAGCAGCAGAGCCCACTTTCTCAGGTTTGGACAGCTTGTTCAAGTCGAATGCTATTAGTTCTAGGTCAGTGCCTGGGCTTTCTCTACACCCCAACAACACCTTTTCACCAGGCAGGGATTCCAACCACCATTAATCAGAGTGGTGACAGCCCATGGATGTCAGTAAATATGTTTCCCTCACTGCCTCTTTTTCCCACCACTTTCCTCTCCCACTCTCTCTGTTGCTCCTCTGATTGTTCTTTTTCCTTGTTCTTTGGGGTTTAAAGCTGATCTGTTCTTGCTGTGATCTAAATTATGTATTAACATCTGGATTCAACAGTGGAATATTTCGCTATGTCTGGTAATTTTATGTGTAAGTCTTGGCTTTTGTGACTGAAAACACACTGTCATTAAAAAAAAAACTGCACAAAGGAGCAGAAATTTGCTTAAAGGGACAAAATTAAACTCTCTTGCTTGTTCACTGCTGCACCAAACATCCTCTCACAACCAGCTTGCTTTTTGAATATTCTATATGCATGTTTTTTGCCCTGAACATAAGTGTTGGCCAGGTGCTTATGAATGTTGTCAGAACAAAACGTCTACTTGTGGAGACAATATGACAGTTTCCTCTCCTGCATGGGTGGCAAAGCTGACAAGGAGGGGATGAGTGCTGGCCAGCGTTAGTTCCTGGTGTGTGTGTTAAGTGTTTGTGTGTGTGTGTGTGGCTGTGAGTGGGTGACATGCAGGAAGGAGGCCAACAGCAGACAGTTGGAGAAGTGTGCGCCCATCTCGGTTGGCATGAAGGCCGAGTACCTGCTGCTGTCCAGAGACAGCTGTAATGTAGCCACCCGTGGCTGTGCAGTCAGGTTGGTGGCTTCTGAATGCTGATGATGCTGCAGTCTGCTGTTTTCTCTGCCCAGCAGATGGAGCTGCAACCGACCAATGACAGGAATTCCTCATTAAAATAACTGAGGCCGGAGAGAAGTAAACGGAAAGCAGGAAGAAGAGTGGAGATGTAACAAAGACGGGGAGAGATGAAGAGATTAAGAGAGGATAAGAAGAGACAGGGTGAGAGTAAATGCCATGAAACAAATGGTGACCTTTGCAAAGATAGATTTGTTAACCAACAAATGTTCTCGCTGTCAACACCTGCTTCAGAGTGACCTTCACACGGAGACAAGAGCTGACGGCACTCATCTGTTCATCCTTGTGCCTCAACACTAAGTCGTATCAATTTAACTGACAACGTTGTTTCCTCTGTTTGTTGATGCAAGGAGCCGTCTTACTACACAGCATACTGTCGGGTTCATTTACTCACTATTAGCTGTAAATATGAGGGCTGAAACTTTGACAAGACAAATACAAAAAAAAGCTCTTTCTAATCGTAGAAATACATTAACCTATTCCATTTAATCATGAATTTAACAGAAAATACTTTAAAAACTAGCCACGTTTACGTAAAAATCAATGAGATTTGCTCCAATCTGAATTGTGTCTAATGTTAATGGCACGTCAGTTAAGAAATTTGCTTAATACCTTCAGTGATACTTTTGTCACCTTATTTTATAGCCACAATTACACAAAATTTAAGAATGATAAATATGAAAATTAAGTTAGTTTGGAATCAGACAATAAATATGAAATTTTTATGTAAATATAGTTTACTTTATGAGGGGCTCTTCAGTAATCCCTGCAGCCAGCAGATGGCAATATTACGCTAAAACAGCTGCCAAGTGATTTTTATCAACAGAGGTGACAATAGTGCATACAACCTTACAAAAGACCAGCGATGCAAATAGGAGAAATTATGAGAGAAAATATGATAAATAAAAGTTAATTTAGGGTTTGATGTACTTAACCTGAGCATAATTCCCCTTCTGCCTGTTGTTCATTCACTCTTAAATGATCTCTGTCTGCATCATGTTTGCACAGAGTAAATCATGAGACCATGATTTATACATTAACTTTCACTCAGGCAGGACCAATCTCTCAAAAAACACTGTAACTATCTGAGATCATCTGTTGTATTAGTGTGATTGTGGTTTTAAAAACACAGACAGATCCATCTTGTTCTTTATACCACACTGATGCTATCTGTTTGGATTGGAGCAGGTCCACATTCAATGCATCGACATGCACATGCACATACATACACATTCTCAATCAATGATTCATACTTGTCCTGCCTTTGACTCTCCTCCAAAACCCTGAAATTGAATTATTCAGTGTCTGTGTTGTCTGGAAGGAGCCTCAGACAGAACGCAGCTCCAACGGGAGACTGTGGTGGAGACATAATGTAAAGCTGTCTGTCCTTTGATGCCATCACACAATGGAGGCACTTAGGCCTACAACTCTCTCATAGAGTCGAAAAATGTAAAAAATTCATGATGAAGACAGTCGCTGGTGAACTGACTGATTTTAACTGATATATCAAAGAGTGAACAAGCAGAATGAGCCACAGTTTGGCTTTGGTCCTGCCGTTCTTACACCTCAACAATTGATTTTCTCATGCAACCAAACTATTTGTCGCCACAGTGAAGTGGTTTTTGAAGTGCCTTGTGGGTTGTTCAGCTCTCTGTACCTAAAGGGCATCAGAACAAAGCCTGCATTCATAGTCAAAATTGTGTCGTGCCTCTGTGACAGCGTAAATGGTTATCGTTTGCATTAGCTTGCAGCGTGGCAGTGAGTGAAGAAACAAGAGGGTGCCTGCTTTGGATCTGTAATTACAGTTTCTGTCTGCTTCTGCGGACAGCGTCAAATTATCCATCACAGACGAGGAAATCCCCAAATGAGAAAAGAAAACAGGGTAGTCTAAACCTGAACTTACTTCACAGAGGTCTATGACAACTGCCTTTAAGTACATTTCATGTCAACAAAATGCATTAAGCTGCAGACAAAAGTTAGTATATTAAGTCTGATTTCCAATATTAAATGATTCTCTATTTTATCAATTATGCTCTACAAAGTGAATCTGACTGAATTAAAGGAAAACCTTGACAGTTTAGGAAATACAAATGTGGTTTTACATTTAAGATGCTTCTGTTTACTTTTGACACAACATGTCAGCCCGCGAATCACCACAAGATATATATTTTTATTCATAGACCAACAATAATAAACAAAAAATATAAAGCATCACATCAACTGTTTATAGGCAGAGAAAAATAAAGGGTATAATTTTATACAAGACATCTAAAAGGACCAATTGAGCACAAAAAAACATAAATCACAACTAATAACCATTACAGGGAACAATTTTAAACAAGGGGAAAAGCACAAGCATTTTAACTTGAAGAGTGTATAAAAATGACACATTTGCTTGCAAAATAATCCCTACTGGGTAATTACATTGACCATGGGGTTAAAGAACCCACTGGATCAGGACTGCTGCGTTCAAGGACACTAGAAGCTCTACAAAGAGCCGTCTTGTCTCAGATTGGTAGATGCTACTGTTTCTGAAACAAAATCCACACTAAGATTTAAAAGTCATCATCATTTAACAGAGATCAAAATGTGCCAGCTCAAAGAGTAAAGTCTTATGGCTTTGTGGTATTCTTGAGTCCTTAAAATGTTAACGATTAGCACCACTGAGCTGGCATCGACATCAAAAGCTGAGTTAATGTAAATAAGTCCTGTGAAAAGAATCCAAATATTGTCCGTGTTCACCCACTGTGTCTTTTTCTAGTGTTATAAAACCAGAAGGAAATCGATCCACTTCCACCACAGTGGGTGGCTGAGAGGAAACAGGACCAAAGCTGAGTCTGAGCTTTTCTATTCCAGCAATAGCTTCTCCAAACATTTACTCACCTTTTTTTTTTTTTCATTTTAAGCAATTTTTTTGTTCTCTTGTTAACAAAACCATTAACATTACAAAGGTTAATGGTCATATTACAACACATGTATGTACTAAATGTACATAGACCTAAAAAAATAGGGACATCAGATTTTAAGAAGCTACTGTTATTTACATGCATCTATCTGTCTAAACATTTCCCTTTGTAAAAAGCTGTGCTTTGTACTGAAACTGCCTCGTCTTCACAGGTAGAAAAATACATGGTTAGTATCTCCAGACCTGCTAGCAGTGTTTCCTGTTTTCATGTTGGAGCACACAAAATCGCTGCCCTGTTATCAACTGCTTGTCCTACAAAAATAATTGGTAGCAAAATAGACTTTATCGTCACGAGAGTCATGCATCTTTCCTTTCAAATGGTTCCTGTACATAATTCAGCTGTTTTTTTTACTGTCCTGATGGTGCAAAAAGTTACTGATGGCTTGAGATAAGACCAATGCTATAGACCGCTGAGAGAAAATTTTAAAAAAGCAAAGGCATCTTCCTGCTCTCTTAACACAGCCTTCAGCAGAGTCTGCACATCACACACAAGTATTCCTACTACATGGTGTGTTTTCAATTTGTAATTCAACAGGAAGTTAGCAGAATAGTACAGTATGAGAGACGTTTTCAAGTTCTTTGTAAATGCCTGTTATGCAATATCTACTACACAACACAATGATGCAAACATATTTTGCAAATTGGAAAAGCTTCCTGAAATTAATGCAGGACATATTTTCTATGATCCTCTGACAATAACTATTGCAGCTGTGAACTACAACTGCCCCTGATGGACTTTGCCAACATTGCCTCACTAGAATATTAACTTTTTAAAAAAGTGCATCATCCTCCTCATGACATTTGCTGAATCTTTAAGTACTTTTAAAACGGTTTGAAGAGTTGCACCTCCTGTGTGCTCTGCTGTGGCCTGGGTGGAAAAGGTTTAATCAGACGTGTGACTGATATCGTTGCTTACCAGTTTTTTCTGTCTGAAATGTTGAGTTAAAAACAAGTTATTTGTCTTGTCAGAGTAACACAGGCTGCATAACATGACAGTATGAAAACCTAAACAAACATTAGTGCCAGGCTTACAGTATATTCCTTCACACAGTGTTGTCTAATGAAGGCTGGACATTTCCATTAGCATCACTGGGTCACATTTGTAAATGTCTTCATAACCATCAAATGCCCAAATACAGAAACAAAATCAAGTGAAATGCATTTAACAGAATCTTAGACATGCCTTAAAAAACTGTTATTAATTCTTAAAAAAAATGTTTTTTTTAAAAACCACTGTTCACTTTAAAATCTGTACACACAAAAAAAGAAAATGTAAAAATGATGAAAAATAAGAAAAGAAAATAAGAATCTCGTAATTGATAAAAACCTCCTCCTTTTGCTACAGCCTTTTCTGGCACTCACATGCCAAAGATTAAAAAAAAATTGCCGTCAAAACAAATCAGGACAAAATGTGGAGATCCCACTAACATGGTACTGCTTTACTGCACTTGTCCCCTTTTGCCACAAACAACATGTATATAAAAAGTGCTACGAACAGCTGGAGGGGAGGAAGGAGTTAAGTTACAGATTGGGGATTGGCTGAGGATGGGGTGTGGAGGGGGGGGCTCATCTTCTTTCTGTACTCGTGTGGCCGTTCTCGTCTGTACGCAGTCTGTGTGTGTAAGTGTGTGTAAGTGTGTGTGGGTGGGTGTCAAGGACAGGAGACGTGGTGCACAGGAAGTGGGTGAATGAAGGGTTTCCCTAAGAGACACTGGAGCAGCGGATGCTGGGGGAGCCCATTTGTGTGAGCACCTTGTCGAGCCACTGCAGGGGGCCGTTTAGGTGCAGCTCGATCCAGCAGGGGGTGCTGGTCACCGTCTGTCGCCTGGGAGAGAAGCGAGGAGAGCAGAAACAGATGTGTGAGAAAATCTGCAAAGTCAAGTAAAATTACTTTACTTTCATTTTAGCCCCAACGGAAAAGCAGATTCAAGAAGTTGACCAGAGAAAACAGGATGAGAAAATTCACAAAATCTTTATGTGAAATACTCTTTTAACACACCTTAATGCCAGTGCAATACAGAGTGTGAGATTAGTTAAATCTTTAACACGCTTGAGTGTGAAGTAAACTGAAAAAACTTTCCTTGTCTATTCATGTTGGCATTTTCCACACTGAGGATCTGAAAACCCTGAGAACTGAACTATATCTCGTGTAAATGAGTTAACCTGATCCGAGCCAAAACGTGTTCGGCCCTGCGTCTCCTTACAGTTCAATAATGCTTAAGAGAAGAATTCATTTAACAGGTATCATTCTGTTACTGAGAACAGGAAGTTTGGTTTCACAAACGTTTTTCATAACCTTAAAAACCCCCTAAAAATGTACATAGTTATGTTAATTTTTCTTCACTTACACATTATTTAAAAATGATCTTAAGCAAATTATTTCTTTCTTTTGTTCTTGACTTTAAAAAACTTAAGCAGAGTCCCTGTATTTTTATCCAGACATTAAACCTCTTGATCTTTGTCTCCTTTGGCTCCTCCCTAAATACAGCTGTCATTTAAAAACCTTTACTGCTTTTCTCATTAGGAAAACACTGCTGACATTAAACTACGAAATGCAGATTGTATTGCATGTGCGATAGAAAAGATGGATCAGAGTGGGCCAAAAAAACTCTGGAGTTGTTGTGCCTCAGCCAGTTTTATCCTGTCAGTTTTTGCCTCTGTGCTCTGTCGGTGACTTCTCTTTGTTGTGCTTTGTATCCTCACAAATCAAGTTTGACACCAGAGGGGTTGTATAGAGTTTTTCATGGAAACAGCAGCAGGTTTAAGAGAGAAAGAAAATCTCTAAATGTTTCACTAGTTTAAAAAGTTTTGGGGCAGACTGAATGAGCAAAGTAAATAAAACATCTAATACCATCATCTCTCAGTCAACGCCAACAACAACAACAGCAGGCAAAATGAATCCTGTATGTTGTCATCCATTTAATTTATGCAATGACAAGCCAGATGAACAGAGACACTTTCCAGCAGCATGATTTCCCTCAGGTTTATACTGTTTGTTTCATGAGTGCAGGAAATAAGCTTGTGTCTGAACAAATGAAGCTCAACAAATAAAGTTCATTCAAGATCTCTCATTCATTCTTACAGTTATCTGCTTGCTCTTTCATCTAGTTTTACCCATTTATTAAAGAGCAAATAAAAAGGACGAAACGGTTGAAAAAAACAACCACGAGTCAGCGTGGGAAAAGACAGAGGGTGTCAGGTGTGGGCGGAGGTGGAGAAGACGAAGTGCCTGCCTGGTCCAGTAACCTGAATCCTGTTTTTTAAGTGTCTCCACATGTCAGCATTCGGTCTGGACAGGACTGATGAGGTTTCCCCCTTGAGGAAACCCTCCTGGGCAGAGCCAACTTTCAGCCAATCATCTGCTCCCCTTTTATTCCATCTCCTCCTTTCCTACTATCAGTGAGTCAGACCGTGTGGAAAAACAGGGAGGGGATGGAAGAGGGAAAGTCTGACAGTCGTTTTGACACGGCACATGTGTGTTTGTTTAAAAATAGTCTGGCGTGCCAACTGGGGCCTGTTTCTATTGATGAGGGCTCGGCGACGTCATATACCGGCCTCACCACAGTGTGAGCAGATGACTTGGACCGGGGGTGACTCGATTGCGGGATGTGATTCACATTCTGTTTGTTTCTATTGTCTGCGTTTACATAAAGGCTCGCTGAGGACTTGATATTTGCACAATGGCACTTCTAATACTGCTGACAAATTGTTTGTTGGCTTTCGTCCTCTGTTAAACTGATCAGCTCTGACGATTGGGTTTGATGAGCAAGTGGTTGTCGTTAAAACAAAGCTGATGTGTTACCTGTACTCGGCTCCCCAGCCCTTGACGAAGCTCATGCGGATGGTGCACATCCTGGTGAGCTGGTACACTGCCTCAAACCCCTGGTTGACTGACTGGGCGAGCAGAGCAGCGAACTCCTGGTTGTTGAAGATCTTTAGGTTACATCCTGTGGGATAAAACCAAACATCTGGTCACAATCCCTTTGATTTTACTGTATTTAGAGATGTATATTTTAAAGGAGGTTGACTTAAAAGGGAACTACACTGATTTTAGACAAAGTCTGTTTACAGTACAATGGGAATTGTTTCTTTGTGGGTAAAAGAAGTCGTATAAAGCCTTTGTGGTTCCCAATATGCATTGCTTTACATTTTTTTATCCTAAACTGTCCATCGTGTGTCCAACAACATGATATAAGTGCAATTCCTTTTTTTAAACATGGGTGGGAACTGTGGATAGAAGTTGAAAATATAAAGAGTTAGACAGCTGGTCTCAATGTTCTGTGTGTCTACAAAAGTTTCTTTTTTTAAACCTTTTTCCGTCTCTCACAGTTTATTTTATAACTGATCTGGCAAGATTCAAAGTGTTTCATTCTTTATAAACTGATTTTAATTTCTTGTAGCATAGCTGATTCTCAACTTGGACATGTAACATACACAATATAATTAGGTGAAAAATGTGGATTTAATTTTTGTGTTTATTTAAATCTACAATGGTGCCTTTAATTTTGTTGCCTCTCACGATCCGCTGGGATAACAAAGGTCAGAGAGTGAGGAAGGAAGTCCGCAAATGTGACTAAATGTAGCGCGAATAAAACTTCAATACATTATGTCAACTGCGAACAGATGTGAGAAATAAGATTTTTATCTGCAATTGTGACTACTTCATAAAAAAATAAACAAATTCTGTAATCCCACACTGCTTCACAACGTCATTGATCTATGGCCTTGTTTTAACTGCTATGATGGAGATCTCTAGTAACAGAAACTACATACTGTCGTTTAACCTGGTTTAACCAGCTTTTTGTGTTAAAACAATCCAGACTTTTTATGTGTTAAAATGTTACAGAAATGTTACTCAGTCCAAGAACGCAGTCGTGACTTTTACATTGAAGTGACTCAGGCACTTATTCAGACATGAAACTAAGATATAAACCTCTTACAAACATTATACAAACTATGTGTTAAATGTAAACAGATTATCGAGGAGAATAAAATATTTATTTTTAACCAGACTACACATCAGCTTAATCACTGGACTGGTGATGAAGGTCAGTGAAGAGCCGTATGAGACCTCTGCTACTCACAGTCTTAATGAAACAGTCACGGTTAATTTGTTTTGAGCCCTCCATTTCAAAAGTTAACTTAACTTGTATTAATTAAAACCTGGTCATTGAAAGAGATCAAACTGGAGAATTAAGTCACATCTACTCCATTGATTTCCTGCAGACTGACAGACAGCACACAGCTGTCAAAGTAAGGGACACACATCTTAATACAAAAACACACAAATCTTGATGTTGGACTTTTTTGGGTAAACACACAGGCATCTGAACGGCCTCTGTCTTTTGGTAAATGGACAGTGTGTATAAATGGATTATGTTAATGTAGAGCTTTCAAAATGCTTTACAGTATGTCATTCACCCATTCCCACATACACACACACATACACACACTTTCTCTCATTGTAGGCTAACTTTCTAACCATCATGGGGAAGTTTGGGGTTAGGTATCTTGCTCAAGGACACTCCAAAATGTGGAGAGAAGGAGACAGGGATCAAACCACCAACCCTGTGATTAGTGGACAACAACTTTACCTCATGAGCCACAGCTATGCTCCATTTCCAAAGTTGCTTTTCGATTTTTCTTTCCATCAACCTCCCTCTCTGCTCAGCTCCGTTTCTTCCAATTTTTTCTGTTTTCTATTCTTTCCTCTCTCCTTGTTCCTTCATCTCTCTATCTTCAGATTTTTCTCTCTGTCTTTTTCAATGTGACACTCACCTGGAGGGATCTTGCAGACTGTTGCAGGGTGCCAGCCGTAGCGTTGGTTACAGTTTGGGCTCTGGACAAAGATGGCGCTATCGCTGAGACACTCAGCAAACACCTCTCCTCCGATGTAATACAGCCGCACTCCACGGCCTTGAAGAAAAAAGGAGACAGAACAGAAACAGAGACGGGCAGAAAAAAGGGATCATTGTGTGATTCCAAATGACTTATCATCATGTGCAGAGCAGATGTAAGTGGACACCCACCAATATGTCTGCGTGTTAACTCCACAGCTGCGTTGCGGTTCACGTTGGACAACAGGCCCAGGCAGAAGCGCTCTGAGTTGGAGGGGTCCGTGAAACCGTCCACTGTCAGCGAGGGCTGTGAGGCGTGGAAGGTCTCTCCTACTCGCTGGTTCAGCTCGTAGTAGGAAATGGAGCACCAGAAGGCTGGCTCGCAGTATGTCACTGGCTGAAGGTCTGAAACAGAGAGACGTAGAGGGTTACGGTTTTCTTTAAACGAACCAAGACGGAAAGTAGAGAGAGAGAGAACGAGAGACAACAGAATGGAGTAAAACACTGTGGCTGTAAACAGTCTGAAATGTGCAGATCAGTAAGAGATTTAATACTTGAAAGAATACAGGAACAAATGGATAACAGGAGGACTGAGTCAAGATTAACAGGATAAGAAGTGGGTGCAAATCAGAACAACAATGACCTCAAATAACGCGGATGAGCAAAAAAAAAAGAAATGAAGAGTAACAGAAGTAGGGACTGGTTGGATTATGGGAAGAGAAAGGGGTTGAGGTGAATGTTGAGGGGGAACAAAAAAGCTACCAAAAAAAATATTAGTCCGAGCTTGCGTCACACAATGTCAAAGCCATACCCTGTTTCCGAGAAGCTTTAACCAGACCAAATGTGGAAACTCAACCCTCACTGGTGGGATGCTAGAGCCAAAATAGGTCAAATTACAGGCTTATCCATGCTAATTTTCAGTAACTTCAACTGGTTCTGGTAATTTGCTCTTTTTTTCCCTCATCATGGCCACTCTTTCCTTGGCTTTGAAGTCCAGAACAGAGCTGGACGGCACTGCCAAATTAAACTGGTGTGATTTTGTTATTTCACCGGTAGCTCTCCGGCCAAGCCCCCTGGCGATTTTCCATCCTGATAGAATAAACGTAGGATATTTTCATTGATGTTAGTGTCGGCTGAATAGTGTCTTGGCCTGTTTAACAGTTCACGTGGTGCAGGGAAGACAAAGGCTTCTTTCATCACCTGGTTTCCTCTTACAGAAATGGGGGTTAAATCAAAGAGAGAATTCTCACTGGGGGAGATACACTATTAAAACATTTGTCTGTACGAGAAGGCAGACAGACAGAAAAGTACACAAACACAAACACACGCGCACTCACACACACACACACACACACACACACACACACACACACACACACACACAGTCTTTACCTAAGTTGCTGTGTGTGGGTGAGACTGGGTTGGGTGACAGGTTTGGGGAGCTTGTGTCCATGCTGTGGGTCATCTGGTGATCGCTGGTCTCTCCATCCTCACTGAGGTAGCCTGGAGGAGGCGTTTCTGAGACACACAAAAAAACACGTATAACAAACACGCATAGATCATCATATTTGATCTAATGGAAATCTGTGCTGTTTATGTGTAAAAGCAGGTTGACTGAAACACAACACTGGACTTCAAGAATGATAAGAAGAAATGCAGAAAACCTACAAAGAATTAAAAATATCAAACAGAAAAATTGCTTCTTATACTAACATTTTTTTCTCTCATGAGCCTGTTTTTTAGCCTTGTCTGACAAAAAATGAAGTTGTCCTCCAACCAAAAGCATGTGATCATTTCTAATAAAAAAAAAAAAAATCCTCAACTGTATTTGATGCATGAGTAACCCTGGATGACAGAAACCTGATGCCAGTACCGATTCAGATCAGCTGCAAACACGTATCACTGTGTCAAAGTAAAAGGTTTACTAGGCACTAAGAACTTCGGTCATATGAGTCCATCAGTTTCTGACACTGGACACCAACAGTGTAGCTTTGCAGTTTTAAATCTCATGTAATTTTTGGGAAAAATAGGCTTGTCAATGTTTAACTCATGTACAAAAGAACAGTTTACTAACAGCCCTTCACCAAGAATCAAGGATCCCATGTGTCTGAAGTGATTTATAAGTCTTTTAGGTGATAAAGTGACTAAAAAGACAATGGGATACACTGGGATGTTGTGAAAAACTTACTTGGTATAAAAGATAAAAGTCCTGCTGATAAAAGGGGTATCTTGCTCATAGTGTGAGTCATGTTAGGGAACATGCTGGTACCTGGTATGTAGTTGCTCTGGGGCTCAATGCCAGCGGGGAAGTTGGTGTTTTCAGGGATTGAATGGCTGTAGTCATCCAGAGGTGGGAACTCACTAGGGATTTCTGTGTGTCTGGGCACCAGCACTGGTGGGAGAACTGCATGACGGACATAAAGACAGACACAAACACAAGCACCTCCTTAGAATACATTTGTAATTCAACATGATTTAATAACAATACAGTGAAAACAATAAATGATAAAATAATAAAATAGGATGGCATTTATTTAAAATAAATCACAGGACAAATACTGGATAAGCCCTCTAAACAAAAACAAGTCTATAAAAATGTGCATTGAAAAAAGACAACCAGTTCCACAGAAAATGGCCCCGACAGCAAAATGAAACTGTTGTTAAATGCTGGTTCTTCAAAATTCATCTTAGAAAATTTATAACACATGAAGAAGAGGCAAACAAACTCCATGCCGTCATACCTGGCGTCTCTACTCTCTGGTAGTGGTATGGGTTGACACACACTTCATCCTTCTTCGTGTGGAAGGCGTACTCGCAGAGCTCCACCGCCCGCAGCTCATGGTGGGACTGCAGGTCGGGCCAACGCCACAGGCGGCAGTAGATGACATGGGGTAGACCTTTTCTGTGGGAAACCTGCAGACGGCCATCCAGAGACCTGCAGACAAGAGAGGAAGAAGCAGAGATGTTTGTCAATGACATTTTACCGTCTGTTTGAAAAAAACCAAAGCAATGTTGTTACACGCTTAGCTATTTTCCTTATAAATAAAATATAATTATAAGCATAACTTTTCCGTCATTTTTGTATTGTATTCTCAGATATTTGACATGCATTGTCTGTCTTATTTTACAGATGTTTTTAACAGTTATCAATGTGTTTATTGCCTCAGGTGTTTGAGATGTGGTACCTCTTATTTGATTGGTTCAAACGGCAGAAGGTGACTTTCTGCTGTTTCTTACTGAAAATAAGTGTATGATGACCAAAATGAAAAGAGATGACCTGATACCATTTTTTTCATCCTGAACTTTGTATATCTGCCAATGCAGCGTACCAATCGGATACCAGTGTGTTGGAAAATAAACAAAAAAACAATTCAATTATGACCATACACAATACATAACTAGGTGTGGTGTTTACTATTGTTGTTGAGTCTGGGCTCTGACCCCACCTACCACAGATGAGGGTCCCAGCTGTGTGCGCACTGGCTGAGAGGTATAATAATAAACAACTCATAATGAGATTACAGTATGTATGACAGGAAATCTATTGTGTTTTACACCATCTGCATTCATCTGCTATACAATACTGCTGGTAGGATGATTTTATGCTGTCAGAAAGTAAAAAGCTGACTTTTGATACAGCTGACTTTTGATACCACAGATTGTCATAATGGAAATGTGTCCTGTAATCTCTAAGCACAATGACCCATGAAAGAGAGAGAGAGAGAGAAAAACACACTTATCATCTTATGCAAGAGGCAATGACCACGTCCCTGCTTTCTCTCTATCTCACCCACTCACTCTTACACACAAATACAGAGTAAGGGTCAAAAGCATAAGCTAAAGCCCTTTACAAGGACAAATGTCTTCCAAAACAAGGCCGTATACAGTCCAACTACTGAAATCTCAGTAGTGCCCAATCTGGGTCAATCTGGGACATTCAGCAAGCAGGGAAAGGCGTTTTAATTTTTCACGGCAAAGGCTTTCATTCACCGCCTCGGTACTGTAAATGGGGCTGGGGAGTGTGTGTGAGAGACGGGGGGGGGGGTGGGGGGGGGATCTTGAATGTGTAAATTTTGTCTAAGTGCTTTATGTGCACAC
>JAQMCX010000001.1:27287522-27360143 GCA_029814765.1 Acanthurus leucopareius
CCCCCCCCCCCCCCCCCCCCCCCCCCCCCCCCCCCCCCCCCCCCCCCCCCCCCCCCCCCCCCCCCCCCCCATCTTGAATGTGTAAATTGTGTCTAAGTGCTTTATGTGCACACGAGCATTAAGAAACATGTAGCTGAAGAAGCACACTATGGAAGGAGAGCTGATGAAACCTCGGATTCTTTAAACCACATCCTTAAAGCCTTGAGTGAGAACTGAAGCGTTAATGCACAGCTATTTCACACCTAAAATATATATCCCGAAACCGAAACTTGTAGGCATAGATTAATATCATCCACATAAACTGTTCCGTACTCAACAAACCCAATATGATATAATACAATTATCTGTAGGCAAAAGTCTGGTAACAAAACTTTAGGAGGCGTTCATTAAATAAAATCAGGAACTTAGTTATCGTTCACCTTCTCAAGTTTGTTAAAGAAATTAGCTATTTTTTGGGGGTTTACACCTAAATGCTCCACTGACCACTATTAGAGAACTGAAAGTTGTTAGCATAGCTTCCATTAGCCATGAATGCTTTTATGGTCAATAAATAACACAAAATGTAAAACTTTATTTCTCCATGTAGGTCAGAATAAATTATTATGCTTTATTAATGCATTTCCTTTGTAGCAAGTCATTTTTTGAGTAAGCCATAGCAACATCACACTGATTCTCACTGCTGACACAACAAAAAAGGGAAGTGAGCACGATAATAATAATAATTAATCCGTCATTGCTGAGAACATAACTCTGTTATACGAGTAAGAATGCCTCATGATACAACAGACGACACAGACAAAAGTGTTTGATCAAAAGAACTCCCACACTGCAGGCTTTTAAATCAAGGACAAAAAACAGCACTCAGCCCACTACTCTGCTTTTGATCTCTGCGTTGAGGGAAAACATTTAACAATACTGAGAGATTTGGCTGCTCCCACGAGCACAACCTGGATACTTACACAGAGTAGACAAATAAGCAGGAACACCTCAGGTTGTTATGAAATCAAATCAAACGCTCCTGCACTAAAAGCCATATTTGTAAAGCTAATAATATTTATTCTGTCAACAAGTTGTGTTGTAGTTTGTAGTGATAAGCTAAAATTTTAATTAACATCTTTGGTCTTTGTTTGTGAGGTTTTACTTGTGACCTTTTGTTCCTCTTTTCTACTACAGTTTTCCTGTGTTTGAAATATATATTCATGATTTATTGAGGCTGTTTCCTCCTCACCACATTGCAACAATTTTACTCTTTGTGAATGATGCTACACTCAATATTTTTAGTACCTCTTTGAGATTCAAGCTTGTTCAGAAATGCTGTTGTTAAAGTTAGCCGGTATTTCACTCACTAACTCACTTGCAATCTTGTATTAAAGAGGTTGGACAATATAAAATAAGCACAAGGAAATCAAGATAGTTAATAGTTTTTTAGTAACTAAGCCTCAGTTAAAAAGGCAACAACAGCAGTGAATCACAGGAAATTGTTCAGATTTCATGATGACACGAGGGGAACACATGAAAATTTATTTGTAAAGAGGAACAGTGATCACATGTAGAAACTCAGAACACTTGCAAGAGGAAAACAAGATATTTTACTCAATAATAGTGCAAAGTGTGCAATCAAAAGAACCATAACCTTTCTGACAAAAATAGGGCATATAATTCTCACAGAGGTGGTATTTAATGCAGGGTTATTGTGGTGTTTTTAAGCAGGCAAAAAAAAAAAAGAACAAAAAATCTTTTGCTTTAGTTGTAAAATGGCCAGACAGGGCTGATCTGATGTCAGTGGCATGTGTGTTTGGTCCCTGCTGCTGTGTGGGTGTTTGGTGGGGCTTAGACTCTGTGTGGGCTGAGGCAGACATGCACAAACTGCAGTGGCATTACTGACTATTTGGTACTTTGTGTCCTTCCCTTTGTCAAGTTTATTCCAGACAGTATTTTTAAAGGAAACGGTTACAGGAGTAGAGGTAACGGTATGAGTCATACTAATATGTTCAATAGCTCAACTACACTTAAAGAAAAACAATGACTATGACTTATATAACAGTACCAAACATCAGTATCACCAATTCTCAGGCAGACACTAATGCAGGAAACACATAAATCTCCAGTCCTCCTACTGAGTCAGAGATATCACATTATAAGAGTTTAATTCCTGTGACAGGAAGCTTTAACTGATATGATGTATGATATGAGATCTGTGAAGCTGGTGCAGCAGTGTTTTCTTGTAAACAAAAAACAAAAAAATGTTTCCATTTAGTGTCTATCACTAGGTTTTTTGGATTTCCTTGGGGTCTAAAAAACATGTAAGTGCATTTCCTCATTAAACACTTTAAAAAGTTGATTTTTAGTATATATATGAAATCTTTAATTAGTGCTGCAACTAAAAATCACTTTCATCAGTTAACAGTCCCCTGATATCTCTTAACTGAGCAATGCACCTTTTATTCATGAAATATCAGAAAATGGTGATTAATCTTAATTATAATAGCAAAGTAATCAAATGTCCTGTTTTATCTAACCAAGAGTTCAGTGCAATTGGGTTAAAACAGTTCAGTCATGCTGAGTCCTTACAGTATGGGGAGTCACATTTCGAATCCCGCAGCTGAACACAGACCACACGGCTTTTAGACCGATGCACGATATGTGGAACCAAAGTTCACCAGCACAAGTTTAGTCCGGAAACAATTAGCTGTACAGCTTCAGCATCATGTGCCGAGGTTAGCCTAAAAAGCTGGGTGGCGTGCGAGTCAGTTACATTATGGTGAGCAAAAATGAAACGCTGTAGCTGGAAGATGAGTTGTTTGGGAACTATTTGGGTTCTTTGTTAGCTGCAATGGTAAAACAGAAAAACATGCTTTAAGATAAACGTTTGGGTGCTTTGAATAAATATATAATAAATATGAATAAAGTAAAAGAATGCACAAGTTTTGCTTTCTTTATTCTATGCATTCATTTTTCATAACCATTTATCCTATTTTCTTTTTTTTTTTACTTTTTATTTGAAATTTTTTAGCATAAAAGATGCGTTTCAGTTTTATAGTTTATGGTGACCACACCAGTTTACCCTCTCACGTTTATTTTTTTATTTAATTATTTACATGTAAAAATAAGGAAAAGAAAAACAAACAGCAGCAACAGTCAAAACATTGCGTACAACACACACACGGACAGGTCCAGACACACACTATACCATTCTCAACCTGCGTTACTCACTTGATTGAAGAGATTTATGATGGCACGTTGAATAAGACTTTATTGAGAAATACCTCCTTGACAGTAAAACCACTCCTGCACCACCATCAAGCCTCAGCATGTTGTTTATAGGAAGAATGAGCAGCGCTGTCTAAACAGACAACCTCAGATCCTGCAAAACACTTCAAAATGACTTGGAGCTCAGAGTTCTTCAATTATGTGGCAGAACTATGACCTTAAATTCCCTGCTGGGTTCCTGTGTGTGTGTGTGCGTGTGTGTATGTGTGTGTGTGTGTGTGTGTGTGTGTGTGTGTCTGTGTATATGAGTGTGTGTGTGTATGAGATTTGAATGACACTGAATGGATCTGAAGGTTTCCACGAGTTCAGGCAAACAGTTTTCTACCTTCAGTTCCTCCCTACTCAACAACATAGATCAACACAGACTGATTTTATTTACAGGTGAAGTCAAAACTCAGACAAAAATGACAGCAGAGTAGCTGTATTTTGATTTTACTAAAGAAACATTTTTTTTGGTTTAAAATATTCTGATTGCCTCAGATTTGGCTTTCTAAAGAGTACACAGCATTCATTTTGAGGCTTTGAGGTAGTACTATGACTGAGAAGGCCGACTTCAGGATGATAGGTAGGCAACTATGTATTTAAAACTGTGTTTTTAAGTGTCTGTATGAGTATATCTGATAGCATACTGAGAGGAACAATGGCTGCAACAAAAGATTACAAATATTTTCATTGTCAATCAATCCTATCAAACTGTCAGAAAACTGTCTAGAGCATCAAGTCCAATGTGACATTTCAAGTATCTTTTTTTGTCTCTTATATCATCTTGTAGTAGGGCTGAGAATGTCAGATCTTTCATGATTGATTTTGTGTCACCAAAGACAATAAAAAGCATCCAAATGTTCACTTTATTAGCAAGGCTTTATTAGCAGATGTTTGGCACTTATTTTGCTTAGTTAACAGGTTAATTGATTAGTTGACTAGTTAGAGAGACATTTCCATTTAAATTTTTTTACTGTAGAGGTAAAAAAAAAACCCCCAAAAAACAATAAATGTTAAAAAATTCTAAATGTAATCGACTGATAACTTAAAGAATTTTAAAAATGTGTCCATATATTCACATTTTCCTACACTTATCTCTCCTGGACTCATTTTTATTTCCATCTGCAGACACGTCTAAGACTAGTTTCAACATGCTGGTATCATCTTTAGGTCATCTCGATTCATCCCTTTCTGACTGAGGACTCGATCCAGCACTGACGTTACGAGAAACAGTCAGAGTGAAATTGATGTCCAAAGATGAAAGAGACAAATTGGTATAGATTTTTTTTCCACAGGGGAAACTGTGTCAACATTGTTGTTTTCTATGACCCGAGGCTGAGGCTAAGCCTGACCTTTATGCCCAACCAGCTCAGTTTGTGTGTGAATTGAAGGGACTACAATCTGTGCATGCTCACGCACAAACACACACACACACACACACACACACACACACACACACACAATCACAGATACAAGAAAAAGTAAGGAAAAAAACTATTTAAATAAAAACTCTTTTATATATGTGTGTGTGAGTGTGTGTGTGTGTGTGCCAGTGTGTATGTGTGTGTTTGTGTTTGGCTGACTCATAAAAAAGACTCAGACAGACCAGATTGAGCTCCACTGAACTGGGAAGGAGGGGGGCAAAACAAACACTATGAGGCATGCCCAGTTACGCACAGAGACACAAACATATACACTGTGTTTGAGTGTGCGTGTGCCTGTGTGTGTGTGTGTGTGTGTTTGTGTGTGTTCAGGCTGGCGATGGTCCGAGCAGTGCTGAATAAACACACACACACACTCTCTCTCACTGTGGGCTCAGACCTTTTGACACAGACTTTTTACAACTCTTTGCCAAGCTTCCAACTCAAATGAAATCTAAGCCCACTACAAAAATGCCAGCAAACACAGTGAGAAGCAAAATATGTTAGTTTGTATTTACTGTAATAAACACTTAAATAAATATAGATAAAAACCTCTTTTTCTCTCTTTCTGCTTAATTTAAAAAATGTAAAAAATTATGATGATTTGGCTCACTTTGAGTGCCTGCGAATGTGTGTAAACATCAGGGCCTGCACTCACAATCTGTGCTGTAAAGAGCATAGAGGGGGGAGGACAAAGTGGGTGATGGATAAAGAAAGGATGGTGCTGCTGGACAATAGGGCCAGCAGACTGTCTCAACAGCTCAGGGCAGCTCAGAGTGTCTGTGACTGGGCCCCCCAAACCCACCCCTCCCTCTCCTCCGTCTGTCCCACTATCCTGACCGCCTGCCTCCGTTCCAGCACTGACTGAGGGGTGAGGGTGGGAGAGTGGGGGTGTGTAGAGGTCTGAAATGGTCTTTGTGCCTTTCATAAAGTCTGTGGCCGGTCTGTCGAGCCATGACCAACAAGGCTGCAGTCCAATGACATTAAGCAGAGGACTGCTGTCTTCCAATAACAACATGTGAAGACACAAATAATTTACTGAGTCTCAAGAAGTGGCTGCAATATAGTTTTGCTCTTGAAACCCGACACATGGCCACTTTACAGACCTGTGAATAATGATGCATTGCAGGAGTTATCATGCAGTGAACTGTTGGTGAATTAATTATTGCTAAAACAGCTACATCTGCTTCTGCTGAACCTTTTCCCCTTTCACACAGACTGCTGCCTCAGGTTAATCCCTTGTTGTGACAGCATTCAAAGAATCTGATGATGTGGAGTTACGTAGAATTACTTTACATAATTGCATTACATAAATATAAAAATTATAACATTTACAGTTTCAGCTCACTCTGTGGCAAAATGTTCTGCAAGATCTCTTTTTGTCATACACTCACACTTTATTTGGTTATAGGGAATGTAACTCCCTCCTGGAAATACCTTGTTCAAAGCTAGGCAGAATCTACACTGAACTCTGTTCAGGAAGATCCAAGTTTAACATATGTCACTGTCTTGGTCTTTAAGTTGAGAAAACAAGAACAAAAATGTCCTTAAAAGAAGTCCTTTGACACTGGGGGACAGATGGTAAAACACTAGACTTAGTCTTGGTCAGTTTAATTTTTTTCCTCAAAAAAAGAGAATAATTTTAAAATATTTTCTTATGTAGATTTCTGGGTTTACACAAATATTTCATCAGTGTTGGTCAGCAATGATCAACTTAATTACAGAGAAAATATGCTCAACATGCACCAACTTCAACTTATGAGTACATTCCAGCAGTGCAGCTCACACAGGGGAACATATTACACATACATACACACACACACACACACACACACACACACACACACACACACACACACACACACACACACACACACACACACACACACCTCCCACTCTCTCTGGAAAAGCCATCAGACTTCTCTTTTTCTTACAAAAGAAGAGGGGGGGTTGAAGGAAGAGAACCAAGAATAGAGTGTGAGAGAAAAGCAAGTCCGACCGTGGCCCACAGGTGATATCATACTGCTGGAGTGTGCTGGAACCAGTGAAGGAGGGCCTAAGGTGAAATAAGAAACCAGCAGACAGGCGACCAGCAAGGCTAGACGACAAATAACATAGTCTTGACTTAAAAAAAAAAGAAAGTCGGACAATAGGGGACTGGTAACCATTAGTTTTACTGCTAAAAGTCAATGAGCAGGCCAGTCTGTTTCTCTCTTTCTGAATCAAAATGATGAATGACTGAAAAAATTCCAGATGCAAGCCATCAATATCTTTTTTTCTCCACAGTTTATTTTTCCTACAGTGGGGCAGAGTGTAGGCGTCCACTGAACTAATGTTTATTCATTCTTTTAAAACAGACAGACACGTACCATTCTCCACCTAGATCTGATAACCAACAAAGTGAAGTTTGTACAAAACTTAAAAAAAACCTACAAGTAAGTGGTTTTGTTAAGTGCTCAGTATGATTTGAAAACAGCTGATATCAGTTTATCACAGTTACTCAGAACTATTGCTTGTGACTTTGTGGCTTAAGAAAAACAGAGCTTCAATAATGACTTAGTCTTGTGATTTTGCCATCATCAGAAAGATCAGGTTTTTGCACATTTGTTATGGCACATGGCTTCTTTTCATGATTAAACATCGCAATTCTTTTAAGGTAGTTTACTCAGAAGCTTTGGCCCGAATGTTAACCTATTTTTCAGTCCACAGCTTCCATCAGTGGCTGATAAGTTGGTTGATAATTTTTCTCAACTTACTGTCAGAACTCTGAAATGTAGGATTAAATAATTTAACTATATGAGCTCAGATCTGGACTATGTGAGGACTTGTGGTTCCTGGCTGTCTGGAGAAAAACAAGGCTTGGTTAAATGCTGCCAGCGCTTCACAACCTATAAGTTGTCCCTTTGGGAAAATATATGAGGATGACTATTTTTATCACAGGATACATTACAACAGCGAAATGCTACACGAATCATGACAACATCAGATGTTGGTTGCTGAGGTCATAATTAGGGTCTCTTGTGTTGCTATACTGGGAGTCCTTGACAGCAATGTGTCTAGGGAGTCAACAACTTGACTTAAGTTTCTGGTTCTTCTACTTTGGCTTAAGTGGTGCTCTTAGCTTTTCGTGTCATTCAGCAGACTTTCGCCGGCACCAAGTTTGTTGTTCAAACTACAGGTTTCCACTTGTTTTGATGGCCCCTCTTCTACAGACACAAGGTGTAATAGTCAGATCAATTGAGAAAAAAAAAATTGAGATCAAAATGTAAAAGGAGGCCATGCGGGTCAAATATAAACAAACATTCTGCTACCTTGTTGCCCATTTCTTGTCTAAAAGTTTTCAGGAACATTTGGCTGCAATACCAGAGCCACGCTTAGCCAACTACCGCCTAACTCAAAGTCATCTCCAACCAGAGGGAAAGTTTATTAGTCTGATGTGCTGCAGTGCATTGTGGTTGTTGTAGGTTTTCTACCTTTTGAGAAAATAAAAATACCACAGTCCTTTGTGTCAGTTTTCTCTGGTTTTGTAGCACTAGTTTAAAAAAAATGAATCCTTCTACTGCATAGGCATGCAGTTTTACAGCAGAGATGATTACTCTATTAACGTTTCAAACAACCTAATAAACAACCTAATAAAATAATTGACTGACAGATGATTTTTTGTCAATTACTGCCAAAGTAAGATTCATCCTTAGGCACACTTAAGTGAGTCCTGGATCACTGTGTGTCTATGTGATGAACTGCTCTCATCTTCCAAAACATCCACCAACTTTAACCAACATTCCCAGCAATCTTGTCCTCTTAATGTATTTTCTGACTTTTACTCGCACTTGTGGCTTAAAAGTAAACTTCACTCTCCTCCGAAACCCCTTCATGTCAAGTCATATTCCCACACACATCCAGCTGTAGTCCAGCAGCGGTAGCAACAGTAGTGGTGGAGGTAGTGGCCAGTGGAGCACAAAGGCAGGCTTGTTGTCTGCTGAACGTGTGTGTGTGTGCATATGGCTGTGCGCATGTGTGTGCATGTGTGTGTGTGTGTGTGCGCGTCATGCACGTGCACTCCCCCGCAGATAGTGAGAAGGCCAGGGCCAAGTCGAGGCAGAGCTGTCTGTCCAACCCACTCCACCCCTAATGCAAGCTGAACACTAAACAGCAGCCCACGCCCTCCTCAAGGCCCCAGCAGGCAGAAAGAGCATTCCTCTGAGCTGACTAACCACACACACACACACACATACACACACACAGAGAAATGCACAATGACACGAAATCCATTTAATATTAGTTCATTGATCTCCTTCATTAACTTCATGCTTAAGCAAATAAAGATGATATGGCTCACACAAAGAAAAACACATAGTTAAAAATGTCTGGATCAAACGCTCACCACACTAAACTACGTATAGTTCAAAGAGATTTTTAATTACTTTTAAATAATTGTCAATAAAATCTTTAAAACTTTGGGTTTTTAAATAAATCATGGCTGTTATTAATTTGAAAAATATTAAAAATCTTGATATTATATGACTCCACTTAAAAAACAGTAAACAGTAAGTAGCAGCCAGGTTAAGTCACTGAGTTTTGGCAACATACTAATTGTTTTTTAAGGTAAAAATTCTTTGGGTTGCAACCAGGTCAACACCATCACGCTTGTACAGTGGTCTTTAAAAACACATATGTACACACACACCAACACACTCGTTTACAAACATAAATTTACACACACACGCTTAGCATGGCCTCCTCTCTACTGCGCGAATTAAACATGATGGGAATCCTGAACCTGCCTTCGTACCATCATTTGAGCAGCCAAATGCACACAGACAGAAAACACACATAAACTCTCTGTGACCTGTCTTGTATCACATCCCTGTCGAACAATGCTGTCTCAGATGACTCAGGTGTGGTAGTTGACATGAGAGTTGAAAAGTTTCCTTGGTGAGAAAGAGAGAGAGAGTAAGTGGGTTGCGAATCTGTGTGTGTGTGTGTGTGTGTGTGTGTGTATGGGAAGAGGAGGTTAGACTTTTTGCCAAACTTGAGCATAATCAAGATTAAGAAAATAAAAAACAATAAGCAGGAAAATAGAAAGCAATGTTTCATTTGTAATACTTTGATTGTTTTAAATGATTTTTCAAACTGCGCAGATATTGAACTTTGCAGTACATTTAAAAGGTATTGTCAAGGATACTCAATTATTTATGGTGAGATGCTTAAAAACACGCTGTTTATTTTATAGTGTGTTTCTGAATAGCCTAAGACTGCAAAATTAATCTATCAATCTCTTAAATAAAAAATTAATTAGCAACCTTTGATTATTAAAGAATCTTTCAGTGTGCAATATGTATTGTCTGCTACCAACGGTAAAAACAATTAAAAAGATGAAAGACGCAGTTTTCAATGATGTAAAGGAGCTTTGTTTCTTTGTCAAACAGATGAAAATCTATTTGACTGTTTCAGGCAGAACTGTGCACAGACAAACTAATGTATTTAAGTTTTTATTCATGTCATGTTCTGTCATGTTTGTCAACTTCCTTCCTCATCTTCTTACTGTTGTCACCCCATAATTTAAAGATAACAAAGTGAAACTCACCATCACCTTGAATAAACTAGAAGTTTCTTTTGGCTTGAACACTGTTGGAAACATCTGGGGTAATGCAAGCACGCAACTCTACAAAATCTAAAATCTATAAAAAGGAAACAGTTAATTTGAGTCTTTTAAATGCTAAAAAATTTACATCATTAAAATAAGCAATAGCAAAAACAAACCCAAATGCATTAATAGATAAAAAAATAATAACCAGTGTCAACAGCATGCTCCATTTGTCATTGAGAGAATCAACTACATGTTTTGTACATCAAAACAATAAGTGATTCGGCATAATGGTGTTTACCTCCAGCTTTTCATATCAAACTTCGGTTAAACTTGAAATCCCCTGCAATCTAAAACTGCACCCAAACCTGCATTTACCCTGGGCAGGTGTTGCTTAAAGTTAAACCTCTGTGGGTGCATAATCATCACCTTCAGGCCTTGGTTATGCTTTCCACCAAGCATATCCATTCTCATTTACAGAAAAGCAAATCTGTTGTCTCAGCATTTTGCTTGCGGTGTCATTCTACCACCTCCACCACAGCAGGAAAACATCAGCAAGCCTTACATATGATGGCTGACACCTGATTTAAGAGTCGTAATGGCAATATGATAATCTCAATCAAAGATAAACAAATATACCAAAAAAAAAAAAACAGATTTGAGGCTAAGATTATGCACTTATGAAGACAGGATGCACAAACTCCTACTCCTGTTGCAGCTCTTCTCTGCTAAATGACAGGATGTGTAGGGCAGCTACGCAAGGCTGAGCATCAATACACTTATTTGAAGGTGCCAACCAGATCAAGTACCTCTTCCTATCGAAACTTTTTCAGTTAAACCATACCTGCATTGGTTCCTTTTTTGTACCCTGATCTAGAAATAAATGACTACTTGTATGATTCTGCTAGCAGCCATTCACCAAAAAATGGTCTTTGATTCAACAAAAAAGTACCTTGCAAAGAGTTGCTGCACCTACAACCCACATAAACGTATAAAATGATGAAAACTGGGAATATGAGCAACATGGTAAAGCACCTCGTAACACGTGGCATTCACAAGGCCAACACCTTCCTCAACACCAGTGTTGTCTTCTTCACACTGCAACTATCATTTACTTCAGGCAGAATAAATCATAGGCTAAAGTAATCATCTTTGTTAAAACTCAGTTTGAATTACTGAAATGAAAACAACAACTGTGGTAGGCTGTAGTAGACAAGTTTGTATTTAAACACTTTAAAAAGTAATACTTTCATTTACGTGATAGGTATCAAATGAGGTACTCCAGTATCAGTATCCATTTAAAGGCACTGGTATTTGCACTGGTATCATAATCTTTTAAAAGAATCTTATCTGTAGCTGTGATTACTATATGTACAGTATGTATATGTGGCTTTGGAGCAGGTGGAGTGTGAATCAGCATCGCTTTTCTGTACATAACAATCGTCTTGACACAGTAGCGATTCATGTCTTTAAAGTTGTGTCATCCAGACACATGCAGACACACCTTGCTGGATGTTGAACTGCTGTCTAGCTGGAAAACAAACCAGTTTTATCACAGCTATTAGCGTGTTTCTTTTTTTTCATGCAAACCACATTAACCACAGTCTCCCTCTGATAAGCTTCACAATCCAGCACACTGCCACTTGCCAAGTAGTTTGTTTTTTCTTACTTCATTTAAACCCCTGGCTTTCTGGTTTACCTTTCTCTTGTACATTGTGATCCCCTCCGATTGCAATGCTTTTGTTCACCTTTATTACTTTCACTCTTTTTATTCTATCTTCTTCTGTCTTTGTGTGTCATCCTCCCTTATTAAAGCCCGCTCTCCCACTATGATCACAAGCCCTCCCCTCAAGCACCAGACACAACACTGGGAATTCCCAACTCCTCTTCATCCCTCCGTATTCCCTCCATACCCGTCTATTCCACTACTGTCATACTCTATATATACTCCAATACTGTCAAGCCCCTGAGCACTACAGCCTGATCCTGAAAGATGAAAACTTGCAATTGTGTGCTTGTGTCAATCAACCCAAATAAGCTAGGAAAAGCCAAAAGATGATAACATAGTGTCTGCAGTGAGATAATAGAAGTAAAAACTCATTTTTCTACATATTTGACAGATATTGCTGCGATTTTGGATTTGATTTAAACAAAACTTTTGAAAAAAGCTTTCCAGATCTAGTCCAGACCAGGCTTTACTCCAAGTCTGACGCAGCACTGCTATGGTGTGAAATCGTGACCAAATGTTTCTACAATTAGAGGATAACCATGAGGTTAAAATATCTCTATTGCTTTTGATTTCTAGTCCTTTCATTTGTAATTTTTTTTTTGCTCTTTTGGATCACAAGGACACCTCTACTTGATTGTGAAGCGCAAAGATTTTCCTGAGCTGATGACATCAATAAATCTTTTAAACTCAACTCCTGTTAGGTAGTGAAATATTTGAAAACACTGTTGAGAACATGGATCATGTCCTGCAAATGGCAAAGTTTGTATGTGAAAAAGTTACCAGGGACTCTTGTCCTCCTCTGCTTCCTCCCTTCCTTCCTATCTACCAAATTCACATTTTATCACATCTTTTATTTCTGTGCCCTTCACTCCCTCCTTCCTGCCCTGACATGCAGCAGAGTGATTCAGAGACTGTCTTGCTGCCAGAAGGGATGTGTGGGGATGAGACAAAAGCACTCCCCTGCACTGGCCCAAACTCAGGGAAAGTGTGGGTAGGTAGGAGTGAGGAATCCACTCCCCCAGGCTCTGTGAAAAGACACAACACACATCCAAGCAACATACACCTTGGATAATTTCTTTACTATACCACTGGTGTTTCCCCACTAAATGCTACTTTCTTTCTGCTCGCAAGCTCCTATGCAACCCTCATAACTAATAAACCACTGTTAGACATTGAACCTGTAACATAAATAAATATGTCTTTCTGTTACACTCTGTTTAGTTTCCATACACGGTGTTCTGTTGAAAAGTTGCCTCTATTCAAAAGTGATGCTACTGTGACAGACAGGTTCATAGTGTTCTTGAAATAATTGCCATTTGGCACTCATGGCTAGACAATGTAAATAAGTTGTTCAGAATCTGTCAACCTGTTATCTCCTCCCTACTTCAACATCAGCCACATTTACACCTAATGTTTAAAATGTCGTACAGCCTGTGTAAGTCTCTCTTTATAGTCACATCTGCCACTTCAATATGATGTTTGTAATAACAATACACATAGTGCTTAGAGACAGTAAATGTTAATATTGCTATTGCTTATTACATCAGACGACTGATAACCTACAGCTTATCGGTGGAGATATATTTTGCATATCTTTTGCACACATAGCTAAAGTCTTAGAGTTCTCCACACATTTACTATGATTTATTGACTTACACATTTAAAGGAGCAGTCAAGTAGTGCTGTGGTGCACGTGGCTAATTAACTGTGCCTGACACAGCACATGTGATCGGTTTCCAGTTGAGTTTGCTTGTCTATAAAAACTTATGAACAGAGGCCTAGGTACCCTGTATTAAAATTGGATGTAATTTTATTTAAAAAGGAAGTGTTCAACTTAGATTGAAATTTGCAATATGCCATTGTTGCACCATCAGTGCAACAGGAAGTTGTCTGAGGTCTGAAGCCTATCCATTTTAGCACTTTCAAAATAAATCCAAATCAATTTTGTAAAAATAAAATCTTATCTTGATCACCAATATGGTTAAGGTCTGTGTAGATTAAGATATGAGGGTGACTTGGCCAGGAAAGGGTTATGGTTTGGGTTAAAATAAGTCATTGGTTCAATTTAAGGAAACTTTGTGGTTTGGGTTGAAACAGCTACTTCCTTTAGTATCACGGTTAAGGTTAGTGAACAATAATTAACATTGCTGAAAGAAACAAACATGGGCTATTGGTTGGAAACAGGAACCAAATAACAGCCTCCTGTGTTAAATTTTCGAGTTTCTGTTGACCCATCTGACCAACTCGACCTCCTCCCTCTCACTTGGCTTTGTGGCTATTTCTTACTTTCCGCCAAAACTGAAGAACTCTGTCACTTCAACGTCAGAGAATTTTGTCAATGCTGCAGCAACAGTATAACCTCGTATGATATTTAACAACCCACAGGTAAAACTGAAACAGACCTGGCTTCTGTTTATAAATAAATTGAGAGTCCCCCTAAACAACATAACGAAAGTCATTTGTGAGTCATTCTTTAACGTTCAAGCTGCACAAGCTACCAAACTTCACATCCACCCCTAAACCATCGGAAACTGGCAGACTTTAATGGCTTGACGTACTTTACACACCAATGTTTGTGACTAACCCAAGTTTACAGCTCAGAGAAGGTCAAGATTTTAAAAGGAGAAGCGGAGAAAAAGAGGGCGGGTAGGTCAGTACCGCAGTGCCACAATAACTTGTTGTTGTTGAGTGACTAAGACTTGAACTTGGCCTTAGGCCTTAGCCTTCATTCTGCTTATTGCTTCTCAAAAAAGTAAAAAAACAAAACCACAGTGACCTAAGGAGCGAGTAGTGCAGCAGCCCTGCCCAAACGATAGGCAAAGCTTGATAATACTGTAAAAGCCCTTTGTTTCCAGCTTCAAATGTAAATGTAAATCAAAGTGACTGTGACTAATGTTTTTGCATGGGACATGGTCTTTATCTCCAACGTAAATATATGGGGACATATGCACACACTCCCCAACTTAACCGACCACGCAAAACCCAAACCCAAACCCAAAAATAACTGTGCCTCAACAAAACTCACCCAGTTGTGATACCATGGCTTCTAACCAAAGACTATCATGTTATTTTAAATGTCATCCAGCAGGTCATGGCCCTTTAAAAAAAGACAGCTAGCTCTCTCAGAGGTCCTAAGCATCTCATTTTTACCAGCTTATAATCTAAACAATGTGGTGGGTTTGACAGACAAAATTTACAGGAAGGAGTGGGTTTGGACAGCATCTATAAACATAAATTTAATCTGGCACAACAGGACAAAACATTAGCCTTAAGATTTCAAAATCAGCTTTTGGCCCTCTGAGATATAATATCTGAATCATCTGTGATGACTAAATCACATGTTTTCTTTTCTTTCCATACCAACAATCCTACCTTAAATTACCCCAACAGATACCTGATCTGCTGTTCCACAAGTGGATGCAACTTCTGGCTTAATCGATGCACAGGGCCTGCTTTCTTCAGCACTCAGCATCACTGCAAACTGTCATCAAGAGGACTAGAGAAAGAGATAGCTGACCTCCCTGTGGACAAGCCTGAACACGCAGGCAGCTGCTGTCAGCCAGCCAGAACGTAGGGGGAATTAATAGAAACAGCAGCTCTCCAGGGACACTGTTAGCCCACACTGACAGCCAGCTCTGATCTGGGGTCATCTTAATGCACTCTGCCTCTTCCCCTCTGCATTAGTGGTGGGAAATATGAAACCTGGATCATGGCAAACGTTATTCAACTTTCCGGGTAGGCTTAACTCTGAACGCTGGCCCAGGCCTGTGCAAGCTGTGATATGCACACTTGTGGCAATCAAGAATGTGGGAGTGCCCTGCGTGAGGTTTAATTTTCATCTGACACATAGTATGCTATTAAATCTGAATTGCCCACACACGCAAGTGAGATTCTGTGGACACAAGCAAAAGTTTGAGGCCTTGATTTGTTAGTTGCATGATAAAAGTTGTCCTATTTTACGAGTAACATCAGATTGAAACTAATAGGGTCTATTATAACAAATTTGCGGTGACCCCTGCTTTCACAAAGGTTATTTGCAGTGCTCTGTTTTCATTGAAACTATCATATAAAGGTCAGGTACTGATACAATCTAATTGGTTTCTGGAGGCTGTCGACTGAAAGGCTGATAAATTATTTTGCACTACAGTGTGAGGTCTTTCTATAATTTAGATTACTCATATTTAGGGTCGCAACTGATGAATATGATTAATGTGCAAAATATTCTCCTAATTATTTGATAAACAGTTTGGTCTAGATGCCAGAAAATAGTAAAAAATGCATTTTATAACGTCCCACAGCCCAAGAAGATGCAATCAAATGCCTAATTTTTGTTGATAAACAGTCCAAAGCCACATTACATTCAGTTTACTAACATGTGTTATTACGAAAAACACTAAAACCGCACACTTGAAAAGCCTGAACCAACAAGCGTTTTTTGTTTTTTTTTTTTGCTCTAACTATGAATCAGTTGTTAACCACACTTAATGTTTAATTTCAGTTAATCAACTAATCAATTTATTAACTAGTCATTAAAGCTTTACCCTCACTGATATACTGCACATAGGGGTGTACACAGGCCATATGTAGGATTTCAATTTACATTTTGGACAGTTTAACTATAGACAAAATCCTTGAATTTCATACTCTTTCACACACTTTCAGGAGCTTAGACAGGTAAGACATTTGGAGGACATGGTCTGTGTTTACAAACAGCACCTCTAAAGCTCTTACGTGTCACAGCCTTTCAACACAGGGACCAAAGTGACTGCATGTGAAAGAAAACTACGACTTGTAATTCGCTGCCAGTAATGATTATTTCTTGCAAATAACGTGTGGATAGACAAATGGTTGTGTGGAGGCATTAAAAGGAGAGACACGGCTCGGCCGACTCGCCTACGCACAAACACTACCCCACCGCGCTAGAAAGCGTCCCAGATTAAGGCCAAGTTATATAACTTGGGCTCCATTTGTGCTTTTGCATTGCATGTACGCTGCTGGCTAAGTCAATGCACACAATAAGCCCTCGTGGACAAAATGACTTCACTTAAACGTCAATTTGATCACAAGTAGCTGCTAAAAAGTGTTTAAGTGACTCGGCTCAGTACAGTGAAGTGTACATGATGGCATGGCAGCTAACTGAGGAGATGTTTGAGCGATGTTTTGCTAGCTTTAGTTATGGATCAACGCTAGCATGTTGAGCATGACCTCAGCCATCGTATTACTGTATAATAAATGCAGAGCAAAGCAGAGTTTGAAACATTAGCGCGCGACAGGAAGTAGAAACGTCAACTTCACTGTCAAGTAACGTTAGGGATGCCATACATGTGCAAGGTGAGCGAGCCACAGTTAGCAAACACTATGATACATCTGAGTTTTCTGTAACAAAGCTGTAATTTCATTAAACGATTGTAAAAACTAAACAAAAAAAAGCGACCAAGCTAACCTGCTCAGCTAGCTAGGATGCTGATTTATGGGTCAACATCAACACAGCGGTCAAACCCTCCTTACCTTGGTATGGTGATGCATTTTGTGTTGATATTCTGGGTGGTGATGGCTTTCTCCAGTTCGTCCAGTTGCCCCGTCTTTTTCAGCTTCTTCACCAGACTTTTCACCGCCTTCTCGCACCATTTCTCCTCCTGGCCGTTTTGCTCTCCCTTCTTCCAGCCCAAAAGTCTTTTGACAATGGGGGGAGTGAAAGGCAAAATTGACATCTTGAGTTCTGTTTAAGTCCTTCCAGTGTCGAGAAGTCCGTCGATTTGGACGAAACAGGGGAACAACTGCTCCTCAGATGGTCCAAATAGTGGAGATGAACGCGTTAATTTAGCAAAAGGCAAACTAATGTTGTTTATTAAGCGCAACACAAATACATCTCGGAGTTAAACCCCCCAGTTTTAGCGCACTTAGGCAGTCTGGCTCAAGCTCAGCAGTAAACTGTGCACCGGTAGTCTGTTGCGCCGTGGGTTTAGTAACACTCCGCCATAAAACCTAGTCCCGTCTGCACTTGCTCAATTCACAGCTATTTTAAACACACTCAACCCGAGTCAGACACACACTACGTTTTTAAACCGAACAAGGTTCAAACATCGAAGTGAAAGTACTTTGTTAGTGTTTTTCTCCGGATGCTCCAACCTTAGTCCAGCAAAGTTTTGTTGAGTTCAGACTCATGCGCCGTGCTGCGTCCGCCGGCTGAAGTCTGCTAGAAGTCTGCATCAAATGCAAATGCAGGAGCTGCTGCTGAGAATCTCTATTCAGACTTCACACTGCACAGCAGACCTGTGAAAGGACCGTCTGAGCAGCTGGCCAAATGTGCTGCTGCGCTGATGTTGCACAATCACTGCCTTTTGCTTGCTATTGCATTGCTAGAAAAAAAAATGCATGTGGCTGTCACAACCACACACATGCAGAGACCCCTTGATTTGGTTATGTAACACTCAGCAAAAAATATTTGTTGCACGTGAGTGCACTTAAAAAAGTTTCATCAAATTCAGTCCTTGTTCTCTTAAAGTAGATCTTCTTGTGTGGACCACATATGATATATGGGTGTTGTCTGGTGATTACATACAGGCTCTGCTTAAACTGAGGAATGACTACATTTCCACGGACAAAGATGCCGAATTTACTCTGTTTGTTCCCTGTGAATCGTTTTTTAAAAACTCCCCAAATGACATCATTCATCTGTTTCAGTTTATCTATTTAACATAATTATAGTCCAAAGAGGGCCATGATGTTCTTAACTTGACATTTCCCTCCACATGGTAATAAAGTTTAGATTTTTAACTTTTAAGAGGAAAATACACTCACTTTTTCTTTTCCATTTTATTTTTGGAAAAACGTGCATTCTTAATTATCCAACAGGCAGTCACGTAATTTCTATTGCAGAGGGAGGCATTACCATGTGTGTTTATTGCACACCAACTTACAGGGTTTGCCTTTCAGCATCCACGACACAAGACTTCACAGTATTTGCCACCGGGTTTGTTTGTCTCCACATGGGTAAATAACTTAAGAGCTGCTATATGATGGAAGGTGATAAAAGTCATGTACGCATGCACAAGCTGAGACACCAACCTGTCTGAGCTTGTTAGAGATACAAACATAGGCTGCCTGCTCAACAAGGTGGCATTTTGGTTTGCAGCATGGCTCAGCCTCTAAAACCACAACTTACGCATATATCCAAACATATGCATTCACACGTGCACCCCCCCACCCCCCCACCCCACTAGTCCATAGACACACACGCAGTGTCAAGAAGTCAAAGTGCCAGATGTACAATAGTGTGTAAGCACAGCTGAGCTCACCAGAGGGGGAGAGAGAGAGAGAAAGAGAGAGAGAGAGAGTACGATAGTTTTGGGTGTGAGGCTGCCTTTGTTCTTCAAGCTTCAAAAGAAAGACTTTATTGCATTCAAATGCAGTTTCCAAACTCGACTGCCTTATTTGCAAGTCGTAGACAAAGTTGTAAAAGTTTGTGAATGCTACGAACAAAGAACATTGTGCCCTTACTGGCTCTCCATTTGCACATTCCAGTTTAAAACTAGTTTAATACACGAACGCTATCAGAGAAAAATGTCTTTTCATTTCTTTTTTGACATTTTTTTTTACTAAACTGATAAGGAATTATCTAAATTCAAAGATAACTATTGTCAGTTGTCAGTTTCTCCATTCATACTGAATTTAAAGAAGTGCAAACCTTAAATCAGTGCTCCCATTGAGAGTTCACACTCATACATGAATAGTAGCATCGACCTGTGGTTACCATTTTGGTATGTGTGTACAGGCACATTGACCTGCGTCCAGCAGTCCCCCCCCCTCGCTCTGCACAGTGTGTAGTTGTGCTAAAAATACAGCTGGCTTTAGGCTCAGCAGGACAGACCCCTTCCTTTAATCTATTTTGGTTACACAGCAGTGTATATTTTTATATCTGCCAAAGGCATGTCAAGGTTCTGCCTTCATGCTTACAACCAAAAGATGGCTAATAAACAGATTTACACTACACAACTATGCATTTTAATAAAAGTAACTTTAAGCTAAAATAAAATAAGTGCTTTTTTTAGGACAAGTACCGGCACAAACATTTACATCACTGACAGAGTGAGAGAGTTTTATCTGCAGGGGTTATTTTGTGCTATCAGCCATCAGCAGCTCCTTGTCTGTGGTTACAATCAAGTCTACAGCTGTAAAACACACCACTCTCTCTGTCTGTGGTGTGTTGGCAGGTTGGAGGAGAAGGCTGGAGGAGCGTGCTGCCATGTGTCACATGCTGAGGCCCTGCGGCCCTCTCGGCACCTGTTTACGCCTCCGGGGACACGACCGGCCAAGACAGCTGGTTTGTTTTGGAGAAGTGTGGGGCGAGACAGGGCGGATATGGGGGTGCAGGATGGGGGATGGGGTTACAGATGGGCCGCAGTAGACGGGGGGGGGGAGTAGGACAGAGTGGACTGGGGGACTGTGGAGAGAAATGGGGGGGTCTTCTGTGAGAAGAATTACTGAGCACAAAAGGCACGTCAGCAAGACTGAATGGGGCAGTGACCACATACAATCCGATGGATGATAATGACATTGTGCTGGCTTCGACCTCAGGGGACTCCAGTGTGTGTGTATGTGTGTAATGTCAGCTGGTGTCCCAATGGAGTAAAGAGGTCAGGAAGAAAAGAAACTGTGTGTCCCTGGATAGATGTGATAAGGACACAGCTGACCAGTGTTTGGCCAACTCAAAGAGAAAACAACATCACAAAAAACTGCTCTATGCTAAGGAACAAAGCGTTTTAAATACGTCAGTAACGTCAATATAAATAAAGAAATTTACTCTGTTTATTACTGCAGTATTTTATTGAATCACATGTCTGCTGTACTAATAACTATGATGTTTTTTATACTACAAGAGCTAATTTTTACAACTTTACAGTCTGATAGCTAGCTTAAGTTACAAGAATACATATTTTAACTTTTGAGTGTGTAAAACACTGTGGCTGAAGAGTAATCATGACCATTGGTAGTAAAAACACATAGAGATGTTAAAAAAAACACAATATTTCTCTTGAAGATGTTGAATAGCAGAAGTATATAGCATTTGAGAAATAAAAAAAAATCATGATTTTAAACTGAAAATGTCTAAAAACTGTAGTTGTAGAGCCACAGATGTGTAAAGACTCGTCACAATATTCTGTCTTGTGCTTTAGTAACACATGTAAAAAATTTCAATATAACTAATTCTAGTCAAGCTCAGTGTTTGTCAAAAATCTTACTTCATGTGTACAGTGTGGGTGTTATTGGCTGCATGTATTTAGTCTATAGGAAATACCAGTGGATGTCATTTTAGGTAAGTGTTTGAGTTAACAGCTCATGCGGGACAAACTGTTGGGAACCTTATTAAGAGTTTTTAACTCATCTCTTGGCTTAAAGCAACAGCGTGTTTTCTCTCTGAGAAAGCCATCAATCCCTCAACAGCTCCTGACAGCTTCTCCAGCGACTAGAGCACATGGTGTACCGGAGGCTCGACATCATAACCTTCCTACACACACACACACACACACATGCACACACTCGTAAACACACATAAACACACCCTTCTACGACAACCAGCACCTCCTGTCTCACTGAAGTTCTCTGTAGATGACACCTTTTCCTCCCTCCTCTCTTTCTTTCGCTTCTGTTGGAAACCCTCGCACGAATAGCTCTTTTTTTCACATCTGTTTACTGATTTGTTTTTGTAAATTTTTACTTATACGGGACCATTGTTTATCTCAGATAATCCACTTAAGCGGAGGAAACAATTCTCGGTTCATAAGTCCTCTGTGACAAAGCTTTTGAAACTTCAGGCTGTTGCACAACTCACTGTGCTATGCATAACAGGAAGACAGCTATTTTTCCTCTCAGTGTAATTGCTTGTCACTCAGCCAAATCCTCAGAGGCTGCCTGCATAAAGGCAAACCACACACAAAAGTAGACTTTGTTAAAATCAAAAACCTCATATACTTTTGGTAAAAGAATTTTTGAGATTAGTTAAGCTTTCTTTGTTTTTGTTTTTTTCATTCTTACAGTCACAGTTGTATTGTGATGGGCTGAAGAACAAAGCTTTCTCACGTACAGTATCAGACATATACATTATTTATATATTACATAACTGAAGAATGTAGGTTGTCCTAAGTAAAAATAAACAAACAGACCAGGGCTTTTTGGTAAATGAGTATTTAATCTGTTTGTCAGCTTATCATTAAACCAATAGGACTGTTTTCCTGATGTGCATCAACAATAAATTAATCTTTAACAGCATTAGAAAGATCATTTATGACTTGGATTGAGTTGTTTTTTAGTGTTATTTCCTGTATAAAAGTCATTCAGTTCTGAGGTAGGACTTAGAACTATTTATGTTGGACAAATATGTTGTTGATGATATATACCTGCCTATATTTTTTGATACTGGTTTGAATATATACAAAAATCAAAGGCCTTTTTGTGACACATTTTAGGATTAAGCCCTTAATGTGCTCGGACAAATTACAATAGAAACAAGTATCAGTTCTGATGTGTCTCTGTTCTCAGCATGCTGACATATGGATGATCTCTGGGGCTACACGGTGCTCTGGTTTGTGCATAAATACACCTACACATTTTGGTAACCAACAAGCAAACATGCAGTATCTATATACAGATCAAATTGATACATACACTAACTGTGCAAACACTGTGGTTTGGTTGGTTCTGTGCTTTACACACAGTCCAATGCAAAGAATTGTATGTGTGTTATATGCTGCTTTTTATACAGGGATGGTTGTTGGTATAAAGCCAGCTCAGACCTAAACCAAAAAACATAGAGCTTTTTTTTTACAATTAGTTAACATAACTGTCTTTTTTTGGTAAAAGGTTTTTTTGTTATTTTGATTACATATATTTGTTGTTGGCACTCACTCAAATTTGGGAACTGACACTTAAATTGAACACTGCAGTGTGTTATTTTTCTGTATAATAGCTTGGTAAAACACTGAATATTCTCAGAAAAATAAGAAAACAGGGGCATGACCTCAGTATTCTTAGCATTGGCCTGTCTTTAAGGGCGACCCCCCAGCGAGTGCTACAACCCTCAGAGGGAAGTGGATCTGTGCGAGTGTCCTGTAGTAGCAGACTGGTACAGTGGAGTCATATGTGTGTTGCTCATCAGCACTGTGTGACTCTGCTGACGCGACTTCTCCCTGGTACTATGTGAGTGGGTCAAACACAAACATGTGACTCATGGCACAGGTAGCTCTATCTTGACCCTTATATAGTCATTCTGACCACAATCTTTGTAGCTGCAGTGAAATTTTCACCTCCAGTTTATCTCCACTCGAGCTGTGACTCATCGTATGAAACGACAACCCAGCAGATAACCTGGTGTTCCTGAGCATGAAATAAAAGCCTGTCTTACAATGTGGTCTGAGGCACTGCTATCATGACTTACTTCTGAGTCATGACTCACTATAAATGGCTGTTGGTCAATCCCTGTGAGAGCAAATTTCCTGTTGTTAGCATGCCTGCATAATCTCATTGATAGCAGACAGGATATTGAGTTGAGGTCATTCAGTTTGAGATGGGGTCCAAAGGCGAGTAGCACACTGAGCATTGTGCCACATATGAGCCTGTCATTTGGTTTCATTTAACAAAACACATGTTCTACCCGAGTACTTGGATTAAATTGCTTTGGGATGTTTATTCAGCCAAAAACATATCAACCTGATGAGCATTAGAGTAACAGCTCAAACATTTGTTTTGAAGGAGTCGCTGTAATCTTAATGTTATGCACACCCAACAAAATCTTTCTTACAAATGACTCAACCGATGAGTCTGGTTCAATGCACATAGATTTTATTGTGGTGAGACACTCAATAGAAGCTTCCTCTCACTGATTTTTCATCATGTTGACATTGTGGACAGGAAGAAAAGCACTCTAAAGCCCTTTTATGATTAAGTTAAAGTAGCTAAAGTACAATATATGAATTTACACTCCTCTATGTTTAGTTCCTTTCACTATCATTTTAAATTTCCTTCAGTGGGGCCACTATTTATCATAAAGCAGCCAGGATCATCATGATTGGTCCAGAAATAACTGACATGGATTAAAGGAAGTTAACCCCTTTATTTTGAAATTAGAACACCTACACTTGAATAACATATATGGAAATAAAAGAAACAACTGAAGCAGGAAAAAAACAAGTGAACCAGTGCAACTTGTTGGTCAGAAATGAGTAAATACAATCCAGTAAAATAAATCTGATAAGTAAATAGATGTATTACAAGCAAATAAACACTCTCTGGTGAATACTCAGTTGTTTCTTAAAGTCACAGAACTTGAACGCTTTGATTTTCTTTGTGTTAAAGTTTTGATTTAACAGATTAGGCCTATTATTATTTAATTAATCTGTTTTTATGAACATCACAATCAAGAGGGGTCTGTCTTGGGTCATAGTTGCTTAATTACCTCTTTGATATTTGCTGTAACACACTCAGTCTGAACACTAAGCAAAACCAGATATTTAAAACAGTGAGTACGCTGCAGCTCCAAATGTATGAATTGTTAAATTGCGCCACCTAGTGGTAACATTGCTTTATTACAAGCCTTGGCCCCCATAAATATTCCATTCCCCATAGCTGGGACAGAGGATGAAGTTTGACTTAGAAGACTGTCTTTATTAAAAAAAATTTAATCTGTCATCACAGCTGTAATTGGTCTTTATCATGTATGGCCATAAACATTCTTATCAAATTTTTTTCAGGAAGATGAACCACCTCGATGAGTCCTGACTATTGCAGATTACATGCTATGTTAAAGGAATTATACACAAAATCACACTTATGTGTGGTATTTGAATAATTCTGTGAACTGCACATCATACTTAATAACACTTAGGTGGATTAGATCAAGCAAAATTCCTATTTAAACTATAATTGCATAGTATATCCCTGTATACCAGTCTTCCATTTGCATTTATATGACAACAAAACCCTCAATCTCAGATAACATATGCATAGAGAACTGAGCATTTGGTCACAGGCCATTGCTTTACTTTGTGGCTGATATAATTTCTCATTCTCCTCAGCCCTGTTCACACAGCCCTTGACAATATGCAAATAATGTCCCTGGGCTACCATTGTATTGATGCTCTTGAACAGTATGAGTGAGAGGAACTGTATTGTTGCTGAAGTTGTTATCAGATTCCATGAGCCTTTAAAAAAGGCTGCGACTGATCATAATTTAAGGGCATAAACAAAGAGATCTATGTGATCTGCCTAACGTTGTTTTGAGAACGAGAGTCCTGTCTGATGAACGACATGGAAATGAGACACTTTGTACAGCTCATTTAAATTTATTCCTCCTTTTTCTATCTCGAAATGATATTTGGTCTTTTTGAGATGCAGAGATAATATAATTATTTGTGATAACTGCAATGAGTCATCCTATCATGACAAGAAGGGACGGATATTTTACAGAAATTAATAAAATACAACATAATTTCACCAAACGTATTGTACAGTGCCGTCATTTGTCATTACAGCAGCTGAGCTGACTGGTTCTGGGATGCTCTCATGCAGTTGTTTTCAACTGTTTTGGATTGTTAACCCTTAAAATGAAGCAATGTCTAATGGCCTCAGTCTGAAAACTGTGAGCTTTAAGAAGTTTAATCAAAGAATCATTTTTACTTCTCATGTTGTACTTTTAAACATAAAGATATTCAACAAATATCAGGATCTGCCTTTGTGTCTGCAAAAGACAGTCCAAATGTTTAACTATTAATGTTACGTAACTATTTTATGTGTGTGTTTGTGAACAGTCATTTTTTTAGACTCGAGGTGTGAATTACAGCTAGAGAAAAGTTAAAATTATAAGCTGTGTTAAAAATGGAGGAGTTTTTACTAAGTACACATGCACCAAAATGTTGTTTTACAGTCTGAAAGCGTTAAAAGTAACAAGGAGTCTTCATCATTCTTTTGTTTTGTATATTTATTCTATTAAAACACAAACGCATTATTTGATTACATTTTGATGCTGATTAAAGTAGTTAGGAGAACAAATTTCTCAGTATTTCCTGCTCTTATTTTCACTGGGGGCAAGAAACTCATTGGCTAAAAATACTCGAGTGTATTTTCTGCCGTTTTTATTCTTCTGTTCTGCGACAATTCAAGAGAATACATGAAAACTACAGTAACCTCTCAGAGTCAGATTAATAATACAAACCTTCAAAAATCAATCAATAAATGATGTTATTTTCTGATGAAAATTTATTGAACAACATTAATGCATTGATAATCACAATCTAATTATTAAAAAGATGTTATGCTACAATGAGCCATTTTGCAAAAATTACTACTAAAAAGTACTAAAAAGTACTACTACTACTTGTAAAATTCCAATGCATTACTTTTACTTGTATCAGAGTACTTTGACGTGGTCATACTGCTTTTTTAACTTAAGTAAATAATCAGATAACTTTTTACACCTTTGTCCATTACTTCTTGAATAGAAAAAAAGCAACAGGACACTTGTTACAGGTGCACCAAAAGGTGGCAGCAAAAACCTTTTGTGTTAAAATCAAAAACCAACACTGAACAGTCTGTTTGTAAAAGTAACTGCCACATAAAACACTGAGGAGAAGAAGACGATTATTGAACTCACAGCAATCTAAGAGAAAGTTAAGACGTTTTATAATATGAAGCTGTTTGTGTCAAATCATTCTTTGGAGCCAGGCTGTCTAACTACCTGTCTGTCTGCCTGTCTATCCATCAATCTATGTCTAAAGGGTAGTTTATTTCTGGAAGCTGTGAGACTTTGCAATCCAACAGTTAAATTAAGTTTAGTTTGAACAACTTAAATGATTTCTAAATGCATTTATAAAGTTTATTTTTTGTTAGGAGCATATAGAGGCTACAAACTGCACATCATTCCAAAAACCAGTTGTATGACGATAACAAATAATCTTGAACCTTGAAATGTCTGTTTGGTTGAATCTCTAACACCAAATAAACACTTGAAACTCGTCAAGGGCACCAACACAGCATTGCCTGGTTTTCAAAAATACACATATTGCAGTAAAACCAGTCAGAATAATCACAATAAGCTTCTTTTGCCACATCTTGTTGCAAAAGACTACGCTGAAGCTGAAGCCTATTGTTGCCTCTGTCTGTCTGAAATGTTTAACAATCAAGCTGAAGCACTGCCTCATTCTGCTTCAGCGCTACAGTCTAAACAAGTAAGTCTATCTGCTTACAACAGTAGCAGAAATGCCAGGTTTAGGTGAGGACGTAGGTAATATCTCTGTCTTTCTCCTCGTCGTCTGTGGCTGTTTCATAAAGCTGTGGTCACTAATGAGAAACCAACACCTGAGTGGCAGGATCTCACCCAGCGGAAGGGGCAAAAGATTAAATGAACTTTTCAAACAGTCTGGTATCAAAAGCAGGACTGTCTGTGTGGTTGCAGCCAGACTTTCAAGCTTATTTGCTTTCCTAAAGTTACTCCTCTCCTTCAGTTCTGACAGCATGAGGGCAAGTGGTGTGTGGTGTGATTCCTTGTCTATTTTCTAAATAAAACATGACTCAGGAAAAATTTCCCTCCACATTTCCTGTCACAGCAACTATCTCTCTCTCTCTCTCTCTCTCTCTTTCTCTCTATTTTTGTGTTGTACAAATCTACAATGTGTGAACACACTGTAAGGTAACTGTGTCCATTGATTAGGTTTTATTGTGCATTAGCTCCACATCTTACTGACACTGCAGTCGACATATTAGCTGATTTATTGCTTCGCTATAAAACTCGTATCCAAGCACAAAATAAACTTGGGCTGCTGCATCAACTGAATGTAAACACATGTGACATCGATATGACACTGCATACAAAGGCAGAGATTTCCCTGCACGGTACTGCAAAACACTGGTTGTGCGTATTGTATCATGTGTGTATTATGATCATTAAGTCTATAAATCTTAGGTGAGTCTTTTTTTTCCCTCCAGAGTCTCTAGCTCAGACACGAGTAGGTGTGATAAAAACTGACTGACTGACTGATTTGCATATTATGTAGTTCAGAGTAGTTTCGGGCAATGTTTCCCCGCCAGAAAGATACAAAAGAGCAATTGATAAAAGAAGGCTTTGAACATTCACACACAGCCATAAATGATATTATCTGAGGAAATGCCAGACACTCTTACAAAGCAACAAGCAATGTAACATTAAGTAGATCAGGGATAATAAACTTGACTCTGCTTGGGGGCCACTTTTGCAAAATCACAGGAGGTTAGAGGCCAATTAATAAATGAGCACTGAAAATATTTATCAAATTAAATGCAAAGATTTTGAAAGGCCAGTAATTAATCTTTCTTCAAAATCATTATTTTTAATTTGACTGAATTATCAACTTAACCAATGACACCAAATAGTTTGGTACATGCATTGACGCTGGGCCAATAACACACATAAATCGAATATGTTCCTGCATTTATTAGCTGGAACTGCAGAGTAACTTACTTTGGTTACATTTAGAAGAGTTTCTGCAACATTAAACAAAGAAAGCAATGTCTAAAGTGTTGGTGTGATTCATAAACACAAACCATAAACATGAAGTGCTCCTGGCAAAGGCAGAATGAAAGGAGCTCTTTTAGTGAATTAATGTTGAATTAGTAATGTTTTATATGTTTTTTTACTGTTCAAAAGCATAAACCAAAACATTCAACAGTAAAGTTTGCCTGCCAGACCAAAGAAGCTCATCAGTCAGTGTCAATTAATAACAAAGAAGTTTTAATTAATAAATCCATACATTTTTCTTGAAACACCTGAATCTATCATCCTGTCTTTGGGTTTGTCAAGTCTTAATAGATGTTTGCAAAAGAATTCTTAATTCATGCATAAGAGTTTATTATTGCTATACTGAAATTTAACTAAAGTATATATACAGAACAGTTTTTTTTCTCATTCTCCTATTTACTGACATTTTCTTTGCTTACTGTTTGCATGCATTACATTCTTTTTTGGGCTTTAAATTGTTTTAAATTACATGGTTGTCTATAGTCATCCCATCATATTACGTCTCTGTGACCAGCAGGACATGAAGTTACATATTGTCACTTAAACAAAATACACTTCATACACTATAACTGCCTTTACAATCATTATCACATAAATTAAAGATTGTCACTCAGTCACTGTTAACGCCCTCTTTCTTTGCAAATTGTGTATATTCTAGTTACCATTAAAACAGGCACTTTATGACTGGCATCAGTTTTAGATTTCTGTGTCCACAAATGGATTTCCTTTGTTGTAATAAAATAAATGGGAGCCAATGGCTGCCTGGAAGATAGAAAGAGACAAACACTATATGGACCAAAGTATCCAAAGACACTGGTTTTATCTCTTAAGTGACTGGATAGCATGTGAGAGCGCTCAGGTGTTTTTGTTTGAATGTTTGAATTTTCAGTCTGGACATCATGTAAAGGCAATGACACGTCTTTGAAAAATTCCTGTGGAAATTACCCTCAAATTCCTCAGATTCTTCTGCGTGGTGAGAAAGTGTTAATCTCACAATGCAGCTCGTATAATTTGTCAGGTAGAGCATTTCATTTGAAGATTTTATCTTAAGGTGCGAGGCAAACCCCGGTGCAGTTTTCACACCTACATTTCTGTGGTTTTCCTCCTTATTTCTGTAAGAACACTGGTACTTTCTTTTGGTTTTGGGGATCAGGTCTTGATTTCAAGGACTTTCCAACATACCGGAGTGAAAATGCCAGAACAAAACATTGAGCAAAAAGAACAAAAACAGAAAAAAAATGTTCAGATTTTAAAACATCAGCGAAAGCCAAGTGTAACACTGCAGGGCATGTGTTGACAACTCCTCCAACAATCTTAAGAACATCAGTAGTTGCAGTAATGTTGCCTTCAGGGCTCAGGCTAGTACCTGCAACACAAGCGCACAGACAGGCCGACCTCCACCTCAGTATGATTGGCAGCTTCTTACAGAAACCAAAAGAATCCACATTAATAGTCTTCAACATGGCAGACCTGAACACAAGCGCAGGGACTTAGATTTGATCCAAAGCTTCACTCGCTGCATCTCTTGTCCAACACCCAAACTCTCTTTTTGAAAGACTATCTGGTTACTGCTGCAGGAAAACAGGGCAGTTTCTTCCTCCCTTGTCAATATGAAGAGCTGAAAGTGGGCTCTCTGAAAGTGAGACCTCTCAGTTCCACCCTTTTATTTCTGTTTTTAACACCTTACTTGAGACAAAGGGCGGGAGATGAAAAATGGCTGTATACCACTGACTGGTTCAACAGGAGGTCAGACAATAAGGCTTTCTGGCTTCCACAGTTCAATGAAAGGCTTTGATATGAGGAATAATGTCTGTGTGTGTCAAAGAGAGACAGAAAAGAAGAAAGAAAAGAGGATGAAAGAGTTGTGTTTAATGTCTCAAACATTTTGGGGTCGTCTGATGTAGACCTGCGCTTTCTTTTAAACAGTTTAGTCTCAGTCGCAAATAACACTGATACCACAGTTTGATTACATGTGTGCAGTTTGTCGGAGCAGGAGTAATTACATGGAGGATGAAAGGCTTCAGTGCTGCTCCATTACTTTTCCAATGTATAATTAATGATTTTTTTGATTTTATAAATAGGAAGGCATATTACAGGGAAGATATTTTTAAAAGAAAAGTTCAAACAATTTAACTGATAAGAATGTGAATGTGCATCAATTTAAATATATTTAAAATATTTTAAAAAGTTTGTGCAGCTGTGAGATACAGTCAGGTTCTGGTCATAAAATTTGAAAAGAAACGGATATGAAAAACATTCTGGCAGAATAAAAGTTCTGTTTTGATATTTTCTGCCAGTTTATGTGCAAACAACATGTTTCATCACACAAACTCATTTTTTGTATCAAGTTTCACTTAGTGTTGAGGCTCTATCCATGGCTCGGAAATACATTTTTAAAAAAGTTTGCATCATTTCTGTACATTTTTTATGCATTCATAGTTTCCAGATTTTGATTTGTAATGACTTTTGTGATATCCTTATTTTTCATCTGGGATCAAATTTGTGGTTGTGAGTGAAACGTCTCAACTGTTGAAACTATTGGGTTAAAATGGTACAGATACTCAATTTTCCTTTGAGTTAAAACTCAGCACTATCAACAAGAAAAAATATCAAATTTCTTACATTTGATATGAAATCAAATACCTGCAAATGTAGTGAAATTCCCTTTTAATTTTCCCTGATTTCCTAAATTAATTTCCTATCCATTGTAGTAATCTACAGACAGAAGGGAAACAACAAGGAAGTTAAGGGATGGTAAAGGGGAGAAAAAAAAGGTGCTTGTGAACCATAAACTATTGTTTAAACACATTCCTCTGCAGATTTTTAGTAAATATTATGAATTATTAGGTTAATTCAAATACATAAAGCTTTTCTATTTTTTTCTATAGTTTTATCAGCAAGCAACAAGAGGTTTTCCAGGCACTTTGGATTTGATTGGATTTTTTGATGCATGACTTTTTCTCGACCCCGACCGCTGGAACAGCGCTCTCTCTGTGTTCCACGACCTCAGGATTTATAAATGAAGCACAGTCAGCGTGTATTTAGTATTGTCATTGTGAGCATGGTGTTAGCATTTATCTCAAACTAAGCACAGCTGTGCCTTAACGCAGCCTCACAGAGACGCTGGCATGGCTGTGAACTCCAAGTGTTGCTGAAAAGTCTTCTTCTCTGTTGTCACAGTATCTCAAATGTCTACAGGCAGGATTTAAAATCATTTTAATGGTACATTCACTTCAAAAGTGTTGGATGTTGTCTCTGTCGGTGATTTTGAGCCCTGATTGCCAGATGCTGCGCTATGTTCCTTTAGGAAACTGTGCTTAATGCTTTGTATCACTTCATCTCACACAAGGACCACTATCATGAATTTGGATTTAATAAAGAGAGAGTGATCGAGAAAGAGGAGTAAGGTTTGATTGGCCTTTGGACGTTTGCATGAGCTTCCCAAAATAACAGACGGCAAGACAGCTGCAAACGTGGACTTCTTGCCTTGTAACTTGTAATTAACATTATCTGGCTTGCTAAGTTATGTCTTATGTTGTTGCACTTGTTTGTGGTTTGGCTGCGTGACAAAAGATGTCAACACACTTGTTTTGTTTGTTTTTTTTTTATTACAAAGCCAGGTGTTAGCAGCACATTGTCTCTGTTGTCAGGTTATGTTAGCCTTGACATGCTACTGTTCTGCAACGCTTGTGCAAACTTTGACTCCTGCACGGAGGAAAAAGTCTGCGCTTGCACGTTTACTTTAATCAATATGTTTTCAGGACAATACGTTGTTATGACGTCAGTGAGTATTGCTTGTAGTCAGCATGTATTTACAACAGTCATGTTGCACACAGAAACCATAGGGGCACCAAATTGCATTAATTGCTACAAAATGGTTTCTTAAAATACAATAATTTCTTTAGCATATACAGTCATACTTCCCTCTTAATTTATATACAGTCTTTAAGTTGTGTTTCCTCTCACAGCCTTATAGATACATAAGCAGTCGCTAAAGGAGCACAAAGGAGTTTAACAACTTAAAATGCTGTCAGGTTCATCAGGGTGTAACTGCAGACTCATTCTTTACACTGATTGCTGTCAGTTTTAAACACTGAGGCCTCTGACAGGCCCAACCCAACACTACACATGCTGCCAGAATGTTCGACATGCCGCCAGGGTGTCTGAAACATCAGTATCTGCATGCTTCTTTTTTTGTTATTAACTATTATTTATTGCTGCTATTTATTACGTCACTGTATTTGACTTTTTTTTTCTTTCATCTACTTTCATCTTAAGCACTGCCAGCTGTTTAAATCATGTGCATGTTGGTACAGTTTTGATAAAGCTGTTTGCAACATGAAAAAGGGCTAGGTCATCAATAGTGAAAGGATACATTTGGGTCATTTCAGCAGCGTGCAGTGCAAAGAAGGAAAATAAAAGCATGTCCTCAAATCAAGCAAATGCATTTTAAAGATCTGAAACAAGCTGAATGAACAACAGGGGAAAGTCCTGTGTTCATCTGAGGCTGAATATCAAGAGAGGGCGGAGACTCCTGAAGTATCTCTCCCAGCGAGAGGAAACTTGAGCAGGGTCGGTACCGAGCTGGAATCTACTGCACTGGCATCTGCCGAAGCCAAAACCTCACTCTGGAAGTTTGGAAAGCAGAGTGATATGACAGCATTTCCTGCATCCATTTAGAGTCCCACAATATGGAAAACATTTGGACCTCTTAAAGAAGAGAAGTCAAGTAATACATGGGTTGCTCTTTTTTTTTTTTTTTTTTTGGTTAAATGCAAGTTTCGCAAAGGAAACCTTTTATCTGCAAACAATAACAAATTGAAAACAGAAGGGGAGTCGGTTTGATATTAAATTTGTGTGGTCTTCAGGGCAGAATTGTTCTTTGTTATGGATTTGTAAAATAAATTATATCAAAATTTCAATGAAAATAGTCAAACATCCGCTGCATCTCTGGAAATGTGCAGCAGCTATTGTCTGGGTGGTGTGGCTCTGTGCCTGGATAACTAGGCATGATATTTATACCAACCACTATTCGACCACTATTTGACCACCATGCACTGAATATATTTTTCATTGTTTTGAAAACTAGAACTGTTTCATTTTTAAGTATGTAGGGAGCACAAAATGACATGTTTGTCCAGACGCTGGAGACATAAAGCTTTCTGTTTAACTTCTGAATCATTACCACTCATTCTTGAATGTTTTTCCTGAGTATATAAGAGTGTGTGTTTGGTATTAGATAACACACTCAGTGTTAATGAATATTAAACACTCTTCAAATGTGGTTCTGCACAGCTTGCCTGTAACACGATTACAATTTAACATCCTATTAAGATGTTTTAAGTGTCTGCACCTTCCACACTTATGTAAAACAATCTGAAATTAGCCTCTATCTCTACTTTTATCTTCCTATTTTATACTAATACTAATACTAAACTAATACTACTACAACTACAACTTCCACTACTACTAATAATAATCATAATAGATTACATTCATACAGTGCTTTATCATGTTACCTGAAGCAGTTTACAATGAAACTTACCTCCACCTTCTCAAATCTTTTCCCCTTATAATAATTTTGATTTTGTCGTGTGACTCACTCTGGGCAGTGGAGCACTCTGCAATACACATTCATTACAAAACCTGAGAGGGAGCAGAGAAAACTCTGAAACTAAAACTGTGATAACTCAAAAACAGTACAAGATGGCAAAAACATGTAAATGCAAGATTTAGAGATCAAATTCTTTTGACTCATTTAAAATTTGAATGAAGTCTCTAGCTAAAACTATGTTGGCCCAGTCGAAGCTCAAACAGATGTGGGTTTGATTGCTCTCTCCATTGGTTTGAATGAGAGAAAAAGCTGCTGAGAGCAGCACCCTGCTCGTTGTGTTCAGGCACAAGGAGGGATCGGCAGCCTCTCCCACTTGGACACTTGGAGACCTAAGAGAGGACTCATGAAAGCATATATGCGTGCCAGTCCATCACCACCCTCACAATCTCTCAGATATCTCAAATTGTTAGTGCAACATGTTAACACGTGAAAACCTTCATCCGGTTTGTACCCCTAACTTCACCCTGCACACAACGTCATGTCACATTTACATTTGGCCAACCCACGTAAAATTTGTATGGAAATTATGTCAGAAGAGAGTGATGAGGCCCTCTTGTGGAGGTATAATGGGTTTTCTATTTCATTGCTAATAGGAATTGCAGCGAGGATTAGCACTTCTGAAGTTTCTGTCAAAAAGCCTGCAAACTACATATATCTATCTTTGTATGTGGGTTTATTTCTTTGTTCTAACATAAGAAGAAAAACTGGCCTTTTTAAGTGTTCATCCATATTTTGCTGCATTTTTTTTTAAATAAAATCTTTTGATTCCATTTCTGCTGTCTTTTGTCATAAATGGTCTTTTTACTTTCAACACATTCAAGTGACACTCCTGCAGCATAGATATTCTGATAGCCCTGCTTGTCCTGGACAAAAAGCCTATTGCATAATTATGCATTACGAAGTTGAGGTTTTACAGTGCTGTAAAGTATTTGCCCTCTTCCTGATTTCTTATATTTTTGCATATTTGTCACGCTTAAATGTTTCAGATCATCAAACACATTTTAATACGAGACAAAGATAACCACAGTAAATACAAAATGCAGTTTTTAAATGATTTCATTTCATTCTTTACAGAATTGTTTTAATTCAGCTACACTGGAGGGTTTTCAAGCATTAATGGCCTGTATTAGATCATGATGCCACAGCATCTCAATCGGATTTAAGCCTGGACTTTTACTAGGCCACTCCAAAACCTTCATTTTGTTTTTTTTAGAGGTGGATTTGCTGGTGTGTTTTGGATCGTTGTCCTGCTGCATAACAGTGCGCTTGAGCTTGAGGTCACAAACTGATGGCCCTAAGCCTCCTACAGGATTTTCCGGTAGAGAGCAGAATTCACGGTCCCATCAATTACGGCAAGTTGTCCAGGTCCTAAAGCAGCAGACCATCACACTACCACCACTATGTTTGACTGTTGGTATGATCTTTTTATGAAATGCTGTTAGTTTTACACCAGATGTAACGGGACGCACACCTTCCAAGAAGTTCAACTTTTGTCTGGTCATTCCACAGAATAATTTCCCAACAGTCTTGGAGATCATCAAGATCTTGTTTTACAAATGTGAGATGAGACTTTGACTTGGTTTTTGCCTTGGAACTCTGCCATGGATGTTTTGCCCAGTCTCTTTGTTATTGTTGAATCAGGGACGCTGACTCTAACTGAGGCAAGTGAGGCCTGCTGTTCCTAATGATTATCTGGGTTCTTTTGTGATTTCCCGGATGACTCGGCGATGCACCTTTGGAGTAATTTTGGTAGGCCGACCACTCCTGGAAAGACTCTACAGTGTTCCAAGTTTTCTCCATTTCTCTCACCATGGTTCACTGGGGTCCCAAAGCCTTAGAAATGGCTTTGTGACCCTTTCCAGACCAATGGATGTCAATGACCTTGTTTCTTATCTGTTCTTGAATTTCTTTAGATCGCATCACAATGCACAACGTGTTGCTTTTGGAAATCTTTTAATCCTACTTCACCTTGTCAGACAGGTTCTGTCATTGATTTCTTGATTTAACAGGTCTGGCAGTAATCAGGCATGGATGTGGTTAATTGCAGCTAATTAATACAACAACAAGAACAACAACAAGAGCAACAACAAGAAGCAGCCGATCAGGAGCCGCGTCGCAGAACACACCCCGGGCTCAAGATTGGGCCCTTTTTTCTTTTTTTTTTTGGCCTTTTTGCCTTTATTTTACAGGACAGCTGAGTAGATTTGGAAACCCTAAAACTGAAGATAAGTGAAACCTAACCATTTTAGATTTGGAGAAAGAGAGGGGTAGTGACACACAGCAAATGGTCGGAGTCGAACTCATGACCGCTGCATGGAGGATGAAGCCTCCATGGGACGCCCGCGCTATGCTTTTTTTAAAAGAATTTTTAAAAGAATCTGTACATACATCAATTTTATTGTTTAATGAACATATTTATGATTTCGCTTTGCTTGCTTTAGTTTTATTTCTTGCTGCTGTCATTATTAAAACAGTAAAGAGTTGTGATGCATTTTCACATTAGCTTTTCCTCTCATGCTTAAGGAAGAAAATAGTCCTGCTCATTTGAAATCGAAACTGAATATTTTCTTGCGCTTTAACTGTAAAATTCCACTTGATTATATCAGTTATTAGAAAGACCTTTTTCTCCTCTTAACAATTTCAACACATGTTGTAAGAATTTCCTTAAGGTTTTGCCTTTTATTTTATATCTTTATATATTTAGACAAGTTCTATTTTTTTATTCCAAGACTAGAGAATAGACTACAGAGGGTGCATAGTTAAATCAGATAAGTTTGTCTTAAAATGTACGTTTATCTTTTTCTACATCCATAGTTTTAGTAATGTAACCCATTTAACCTTGCCGAGAGGCTCTGCATTTTCTTTACACCAGTCTAATGATGGTTATTGTAGTATGCGGCTTCGTCAACTCAATGTGGTGACAAGACTAGTGTTTCTTGGGGGGATGAGAGTGGGGCGTGAATGGAGAGGTCAACATAATTGCTGTGTCCAGATCGGGCCGATCATGTCCTGTAGCTCCTCATCAGCCTTGTTTTTTTTTTTTTGACAAATTTCAATGTTCAATGGATTGGGCCGATCAGGAGCTGCGTCGCAGAACACGCCACAGTGATGTCACAGGTTACAGTGGTGAAAGATGGCGGCATCCGTGCTAGGAAATACATAAGGGAACATAGTTTTTTTCTTTTATATGTTCCATTTTTAATCAGTGTTGGTTAATTGTTAAATAGTGCAGAATTAGCACATAATGAACTTGATTCACTGCTTCATGTCCACTTTCAAGCAGTGAGTGCAGTTATGTTCTGGCCTGCCTGCATGAGAGAAAGAAGCCACATAACTGCGCTTGGGTCGCAGTATGGACCGAGCGTAAGCGGTCGACTGTGTCTGGGGAGAGTTGCTGCCGGCTCCAAGGGGCACCGGGGTGCGAGGGCCCGTCCAACGCTGCTTGCAGCTTTAATTTTTCCTTGCATTTCCTCCATTCTTCTGCCTAAATATTCACTCATATGTCACATGTAAGCATAAGAAGTGCAGCCAAATATTGTTGCAACCATATAAACTTACATTAAACTACTGTTATCAGTTCTGTCAAATCTGGCTTGTAAAATGTTTACACATAAACCATTTTGCAATCACAAACATTTTTGTAGAAAACAAATGCATTATGTTTTTTCTTTTACTATCGACATAATGTAAAACTATTTTTACTAAATGTATCTGCAAAACATCAACTCCTGCCAATGAAAGCAGGACCAACATTTGTACATCATGTTTAAGCAAATCAAAGCACAAAGTCAAGATCAGCAAAGATTCGTAGTTTTGGTATTTAGCAAAGTCAATCAGCAGGAAAATTTTGTGAAGACGGAGTTAATTTTGATGCTGAACATGTCCCCTTATTTTCAAAAAACAACTGTAGTGTCACAGCTGACTTTCTCTTCAGACTGTGCTTCAATAGTGGAAGAAGTATTCAGAGTAAACTTAAGTAAAAGTACTGATACCAATCTGGAAAATACTCTTTCACAAATAATAGCTCTGTATTCAGTAAAGGTCTGTTAGTATTCCTGTATCAGCAAAATCTGTCCAAAATATTTAAATAAAATCTGCATTTTGCAATAAAGATGTACCTGTTCAGTGTTTTTAAGCCAATAACATGATATTTTTGAATTATTATTATTACTCTTGCATGAAATGTATGTTGTGTTTTACTGCAGTAAATGTTAAATGTTGCACTGATTTCACATGTCAGCAAAAATGTTAAGAAAATCTTGTGACAGTGGATTAAGGTAATGACTGACAACTTGCAGCTAAATGCAGCAATATTGAATAACAGTACGTGTTAACTGCAGTGTGCAAACATATCAGAAAATTCCTGACTGGTTATCAGTAAAGAAATCTTCAAAATTTTTTTGGATGTTCACTAAAATCATTCCTTATATTATTGGCTTGTCATTTTCCTTAACCCTTGTTTGCCTCTGCTTCAGGCATCTTCACTCTCTTGAGGAAAACCGTCAGGTGAATTAGAATAAGAAGAAGAAGAATAAGAAGAAGGAGCTCTTTGGGTGATCTAAGGGGTTAAACGGGAGTCGAAGAGTCTCTTGGCTGCTTTTCAAGAGGCGAGCTGCTTCAGGCGGTACTGGTCGCGGCTCACAGCAGCTGAAAGAGAAGGCTGTCTCCAACGCCTCGCCCCCCCTCCTTCTGTGTCTCTGTCTCCATATAATTACACTATGGCTGACAGACATGGTGCTTAAAGTAACAAAACAAAGACTGACTAGAAAATAAACAGCACCTCAGTCCCTCACTGAAAGGGTGAGCCTACAGATGTGTACATGGTTGAGTTTTATACTAATAGTTTAGTGCAGACTGGAAACAGTTGACAGTGAAAGCAAAGTTATGTCCTCAGAAAGCATAAATGTGAGAGCAGTGATGTGTAGTGATGTGCAGTCAGTTCCTAAATGATAGTTTATCTACCTATTATTTCATCATAATAACAATTTTACTCAATTTATTAGTTTTTTCTAAATGTTCATCGTTAATTATTCGTCTTTCAATTAAACCTATGCCACTAAAACTAGTCGGAATAGTAGCCCAAAGCTTCTTTGGCCACAACTTGCTCTTTAACAACCTGCCCTGAAGGCAAAGCTTGTCTCAGCAAGATGATTCAGTGGATAGCATTGCAACTTAACAGCAAGAACATCCTGCGTTTGATTCCCTGCTGGGGCAGAGACATTTTGTATGGAGTTAAAATGTTCAAGGTTTCTCCACACACTCTAGTGTCCCTCAACACCAACACAACAAAAAAAAAAAAAAGTACAATTCCCCCTCATGGATCAGCTGTGCCTGTTTACCTATGTGAGTGTGTTTGACCATCAGCTGTCAGTGAGGTAACTGATTAATTTGTTGCTTGTCTTGTAAAAATGACTACAAGGTTTTAAATAACTGCAGCATTGATTTACTGGACACATTGGCGCCTCATCAATATCATATTGAATAGTTTGACAATGTGACCTGACACTTTTCCCTGCTAGCTGTGAGCTTATTATTACAGCTGAACGGCAGCAGTCACCAGGAATGTTTCTAATTCAAAATTATTGTTGTCATTGATTTTATGAGGAAAAAATACTGTGGTCTGTAATAGAAACTAACATCTGACATGTAGAAAGGCCAAAAGTTAAATGAACTTCTTCGACAGACTGGTATCAAAGATGGACTTGGACTCAGACCTGCAAGCTTGTTTGCTTCCCTAAAGTTTCTCTTCCTTTCCAGTGGTGACAACATGTGGTGTGATTCCTTGTTCTGTACATTTTCTATATGAAGAGATCAGGAATAGTTTCTCTCAACATTTCCTGTCACAGTCACAGGAAGCTCTTTCTCTCCGTCTCTCTTTGTTGTGTCTCATTGAGTATCGCTGAGCTCCACATCTGACTGACATTACAGCAGGCGGTAAACATACTTGTTGATTTATAGCTTAACTAATGCAGACTGTTTCGTATCTATGAGTAATATGAACTTAGACTGCTGTGCTAATTAAATGTACTCGTAGACATTTGCCACATGCCACACTGATAGGTCACTGCCTACCAGGCAAAGATTTCACCGCACATTACTGGGTGACAGCCAGTCTTCCTATTACTCATTTCCATGTATTAATGAGGTAACAAGAGGCTCAACCACAACTGTTGTTATTGTTTTATTTCTGCTGACACAAGGGAGTCATGTTGTCTTAATATTAGTCAGTGATTTTATGCCCTCAGAAATAAAACTATTAAACCTTCGTGAATTTGTGTGTGTGTGTGCAAACTGATGCATGCAAGATTTATGTGTGTGAGTGGGGACAAATTTGCTGGAGGGAAAACATGAATGAAAAAACTGGGACAGGTGAAGTCATGGAAGGAATGCAACGTGACAATGTTTTGTAGGTATCATAAACATGCAAATAAAATAAATATGTTAGTGATAATTATGATCATAAAACCTCAGCAAAGACTTTTTCTCACAGAAGACATTCTGACATGTCAAAGTTGGAATGCTTGAACATGATGGTTAGGTTTCACTTATCTTCAGTTTTAGGGTCCTGGTTTTGTTCATGCTCGCTTACTGTCACACTGGCCTACTGGGACACTTGAATAAGGAGCCATTGTTCATGTCACTAGTAAAACTTGTGACAAACCAAAATTTTTGCTCTGAAAAAGGCTTTATTCAGAGAAAAAACATCCAAGTTTTGACTTCATGTTTAACTAATTTCTCATTATCTCTCATTTTTTGGCCAAAATGTCGACTCTGTACACAAAGCATCAATGATATACCCTCATTTCTGAAAGAATTTCTTTTTAAATTTAAATTTACCTGCAGTAAATCAGCAGTTGAAAGTCCAGAAAATTAAGCCTGATGTAAAACATTTATTCTGCCAATCATAGAAAGGAAGACAGTGCTGGATTCAGGTTTTCTGAGAGGCAGGTGTGAACAGCTGCATGCAGTCATGATGCATTTATGGTCAAACAATTCCAGACCTTGCTTGAGATTAAATTCTTTTATTTTTAAAACAGAATTAAATGCAAATATCTTATAGGAAAAAAGTCTAATAAAGTGAAATAAATGACTGCCACTTGTCATTTTGCACTTGAGCACCAGCGTGTTCACCTTATGTGGCAGTGTGTCACGTTTCCTCCAGTTAAAGGGCACCATAGAAGCTCCTGCAAAACATGTTTAACTACACACCTGAGGTCACTTTATCATGTTTAGTACACCACAGAGTAAACTGCAGGACGTTTTATCAACAAAAGTCCATGTATTGTGTTACATAGATATCTACTTTAAGCTAGCATGCAAACCAGCAAGTCCAGTCTTGGGCTGTTATCTCATTATAAAACAAACTTCATTCGAACTTGACTAAAACAAAAGAAAAAAACTATTCAGGTTTTTTTAAATTTAGGTTTTCCCCTTTTCCAACAATCAATAACTCTGGTTCGGTGTGAAACAAATACTTTTTCACCAGATTTTAATGTGGAAAATCCCCCTAATGATGCCCTACTAATGTCTCCTTCCCCACCCTTAGCATGTCTCTTCTGTCCTCTGTTGTTGTGTCTTTCTAGACCCTGCAGTCAAAGTTGAGGTCAAAGCTGCTGTTAATCACTTTGGGGCTGTTGTCAGACTGGCCTCAGTTGGTCTTCGAGGCTGTTTTCGGCCCTAGATTTGTTTACTGGGAAGCAGCTGTGCCCAGTTATATTGCCAGTGGTGTAAACAACAACACTACCTCGTTGCTCCAAACTTCCAGTTCTGGTAGACTGATAAGCTAATGGGGCCATAAACTGCACAGCCAGTTGAGCTAACAATGGATACTACAAACCACAGCCAAAGATTACAGTGAACTGCAGTTAGAGGTTCATCTGGTGATATCGGGCTCCGCCATCAGTTTTACACATTTCCTCTTTAACTGAACTGAGCTTAATCTTAATTTGAACCCACGTGACTCCAATGTAACTTTATTTTTATATGTCTTCTTTAATTAAAATGACTGATGAGATAAGTGAGTGAACAGAAACTAAGTGTTCTGGGCGTCTTTAAACAGCTCTGACCTCGGTGCGGTGTCATTACATGTTTACTCTTCTCTTACTAATGACTCTGCAAACACCCTCCACGTTTACAGGATAATAGCTTCAAACTCTGAGTTGTTCACTGGCAAACCTGTTTGTTGCAGAGATCTGTCTTAATTTCAGCATCTTCCAGGAGCCACACCTTTAATCCTGGATTACTTGTGATTAGCAAACATCAGAAATATGTGTGCATGCCTGGTGATCTTTTAACAGACTTCAAGGACACATAACAGGTTTGTAGTTTATCCGATTGTTTATTCTCTGGTTTAGAGTTAATGAGAAACTACTTAAAGCTTATCTGTCATCATCATCTTTGGTTGTGTGTGGATGACATTAAAAACACTGATGTGCAATCAGCTACAAGACAGTGAGGAGATGTCTGAGCTGTCTGCGGTTTCACACAAGAGGGCTCGCTAACAGCCGAGGTATCGATCCACATGCACTCTGAGCAGCAAAGTGACAAAACACTGTCAGGATGATGATGGCGTGATGAGGGAGGAAGAGTGTGGATTTTGTGTTTTTCTCTGGCGATCACTTGTCCTGCTTCAGATTTCTGCACCCAGAGGGATGATGGGATGATCCAGAGCTGGATTTTCATTCAAATAATAATGACACTCCGTATTTTTTATGCAGCGACTGATTTTGCAAAGTCTCCACTGAAGCATTTTTACTTCATGTTTCTGAAACAATCAGTAAAATCAGTAAAATAGAATATTAAGCTGTGAACATTTAAATACAGTTACATTTGAAATGAACTTGAGCATTCAGATATAAAGTAAACAACCTTTTAACTTGTATTTACTTGTTTTTTAGGATAATGTGCTCCCTGCTGTTTCTCTTGGCTGACTTTAAGTGGCTGCAGTGATGGACAGATGTACATGCCATGACATCACTGTTAGGTGTGGTTACAGGTGCAACAAAGCACATTTTTGACCACACCCAGCTGTGAAACAGGCTCCCAACTTTCAACCAGAGAGCAACATGACTCGTCCTCTCAGCCTGATGTCGCAGCGAGTAAAGTTCAAGTGTTTGTCAGCAGATAATCAAGTGTAATTAGACCTGAAATAACTCCAAATATCATTAACAAGCCATAATTGGTGCAAAATGCTGTCTGAATTTGGTTGTCTTTTGCAGATTTCCATGAAATTTGAATTCATTTTTGTCAACCAAGCGATGCTTTAAATGCATATTGCTCATTTTCAAAGCGACAATTACAGAAATTTGTTTTCCGCTTTCCTATAATTTTCAACCGCTCAGATTTAATTTGCAGGACTTTATGTGGAAGCCAGACCACAGGCTGCAAACCAATAAAATTTGATCAAATTCAATCAATTTCAGGTTTGCAGTTAGAGGGCTAAAAGAGTGTGAACACGCTGGTCTTTCAAAAGATCACTCATCCTGTTTTTAGATTAAAAAAAAACTGAGAATGTTTTCCATTAATTATCCATTGCTGATGTTTTCATTAACATAATTATAATTTCACAATCTGGACAGGGATAATTATACAGTGAAGAGGTGGAGCTCCAGAGCCAGCGGCAGAATTAGCCCATTTTCCTTCAGTTCACAGTGAGGTCAGCACACACCGCAGCCCTGAAGACGAGGGCCAGAAAACCCTCCTCCGCTCGCTGCCTGGGATCCATTTCATCGTCTCCATGACTCTGAATCCTGACAAAGGAAAACAATTAAGACAGGAGACTGGGCAGGGGTGTTTTCAGATGAGAAAACCATAGAAAAAAAAAGAGATGGAAGAGAAACATGGTAAGTTTTTTGGACGAGTCCTGCCAGCACTCTCCCAACTCTCCCACCCCAATCCCTCCTCTGAATCCTTCCATTGTATCCTAACCACAAATCCCACACTTTGCCTGGAAAAGCAGAGAGGAGACTTGACTGAAATATACATTGGAATTTTTGGGGGTTGTATGGGAATGCCCGTAGCTTCTCTAAAAAGGTTTTATTCAGTTGTTATGTTGTTGCACACAAATAAGAGTTTGTAGACTGAGATTCTGCTCTTCCAGCGCACAAGTGTTAACTGTTTTCTTGTGGCTTCGATGCTATGACGTCTGTTAAAGCTCAGACTGCAAGCACACGGCGACACCGGAGAGATTTCTGAATGCTGTAAGACTTCATTTTTCCCGAGGAGTGCTGCGACTTTGAAATCAACCCCTCTTTACTTTTACAGCTAAAGTTAATTACAGGCCTGCAGAGGTTCAGGGTCAAAACAAAAATGCTGGAGCTGAGCGAGGTGCTGCTGCCGCCACTGCTGCTGCTGCTTCTTAAACGCAGCGTCTCCAGAGAGGTTATAGCTTTTTTAACTGCTTATATTGCTTTTTCGTCTCACTGTTCTCTCTCTTCAACCTCTTGCCCAAATATGAGTTTCCATAAATAATTGTGTTGTTGAAAGACTCAAACAGGATGCCATTACGCTATAAACACAGAACTTTCTCCTACCAGAGTCGGTTTAAGTGCCCTGCTGTGGTTTGTTGTGTAATCTCGCAGTTATGCACTTTATTTTTTCACCACTGGCACTGTGACGCCTTGTACTCTTTTCCATTGCCACCAGTCCCTTTTGATGCCAAGTAGATAGTTAAAACCTGATAATGCTTCACACAGTTTGAACACATACATCTGTAATGAAACTTTTTGCACACATGCAAACACAAGCAACGAACATTTGTCCTTCATAATTCCATTTTGACCTTTGCAAACATTATTCAAAATTAATCTAAGCCTGAAGATCCATTTAGGAGCTTTTCTGACTTTTCTATTTTATCTCATGGTCTTCTTTAAAAAACACAGCAAGCCTAAGATGATATTACATGACCTACAGCTAAGTTTTACTCAACAAACAGAGGCTTTTTTACATTTGAACACTATATGTACGGCACATGATAAGGCTATGTTGAGCTTTACCACAAAGTAACCGTTTTTACTCTTTTATTGACTTTGTGATAGTACTGACGGCTTGTGCACATACTTCACACCAGATAACTTCTGTTTTGCTTATCTCATAAAAGAACAGAACGTTAATGTAATGCAGTCTCTGTGTTTCTGTTCTTTCGTTTGCTAAGATGGAGAGATGTGAGCGCTCTGCTGCAGTGGATATGATTTTATTAAAGGTGTAATACATAATGAAGAAGATAAGTGAGTTTTCCTTCAACTGTCTCAAAGTCTCGTCCTGACTATCAGTTATCTCTCAAACTGGAAACTGTAGTGTAGTTACAATGGTGAGCTTTTCTATTTTCATACTAATTTTGTCCAAAGTCACCAATACAAGTACGTTAAAATGTAAATGCAAATTGAATTATTGCATTTTCATTTTAATTTTGACCCATATTACACATGCATAAGTTAAAAATTATTATCCCATTATAGATTTGCATTTTCAACTGAACATTTTCATTTGGATAAAGTCCCCTGTAGGCTTCCACAGTTATGTTATTTAACATCAAGTGGGGTGGAAATATAGTAAAACACTGAAAAATGTTTTTGATCTTGTGGCGAGTGTTTATTATTAATTAAAGTATAGTTGTCACCTATATAAATATCATTAGTGATTATCTATTTGCTCACCACCTCATTTATCATGAACAGTGATTTTTATCCATGAAGCTAGAGCCAGGACACAATTAGCTTAGCTTAGCATAAAGACTAGAAGGGAGGCCAAACAGCTAGCACCTTACATCAGTGAGGTGAAATGAGCAGCAATGACGTTAGCAGAGAAATTTGTCTGTTTTTTAATTCCCCCCCGGGACAAACAGGTAAAGTCTGTCAGACTAAAGAAAATATAATTAATGGATGTAATAAGCACTGAGTCATGACCCTGAATGTCACTGACAGGTTAAAGGGTACCCAATAATTCACAGCTCTAAGCAGAAGCACTAGAGACTACCACGGCAATTTTCATTTAATACAAATACTTTATTGACAATGTGTGTATGGCATACTTTTTGATGGAATTGCTAAATCATGAGAACATAAACCAGGTTTGCTTATTTTTATAGTTTACATTTGCAAAATGACACTGAGAAACTGCAATGCATATATAGAATCAAAAGTGCATATTCTTGTTCCTTTTTATTTTGTCCATATACACATTACACTATACATAAATAATTGCATTGTAAAAATGACTCAAGTATTTACATGTATAATATATTTTATATAATATATAAATTTTATATTAAATCTAGGTAGATTACAATAAGGATACTGGGTCGGGGGAAACCTCATGTGAGTCTGTGAGTGTTTGTGTGCTATCTGTGGTTGTTGAGTAGCACCTCCAGCCAGCACGGGCAGGAAGTGATGAACTGTCTGGAGTAGCAGGGTCCCCATCCCTTGGCAAAACTGATGCGAACACTGTGGGGGTCCCAGGGCCCCTCCTGGCTCTCAGGCTTCACGCCGTGCTCAGCCATCCAGCTAGAGCGCTCATAGTCAAACATCTTGAGGGAGAAGCCCGGCATCACCCTCTTCACACTCAGCCCTCGAGCACTGGGTGGGTCCAGAGTGGGTGAGTGGACAAACACTGGGTGCTGGCTGCGATTGTACACCCACACTCCGTCCGGCTCCCGGCTTAGCACGATGCCATAGCCTATTTTACTGCGACTCTGTTGCACACTGCTGCTGCTGCTGCTGCTGCTGCTGCTATTCCCCCCACTTCCATGGCTGTAATGTCCGAGAAGACCAGATGTGCCGTGGCTGCCCGGGTCTTCCCGGCGACTGTGGTAGGCGTTGGCTTGGAGCTGGCCGAGGCAGAGGCCCGTGCCCTGAGGTAGGTCATAGAAGATGTTGAGCGAGGGCTCGTAAGCTGGATAGAGTCGACCCACGCGTGTGCGCTGCTCCCAGTAGGCAACACTGCACCAGTGGGAGCGATGTCCGCCGGAAGTCGAGGAGCCGAGGGAGGTACCAGTGTCTAAGGGGAAGAAAAGAGGTGGAAGAATTAATGTTTGCATTAGTAAGTGGGCTAATTTTTAATGACAGTAATTCCTCTTGAAGGGTGGAGAATGTTATGTTAAGGAGGAGGAGGAGGGGAGGATACAAGAGGAAGTCTTTATGTAAGTATGAGGTACATGTTTGGATTCTCTGCTTCCACTCGAGATGCCTGAAACACCAGAATATTATAACAATCTAATTGAAAGAAATTATGTAGCCGTAATCTTTTTTTATCATTAAATACAATTTAATAATCTTTAATATAAAAGAAGCTGATGTACTTTGATGTATAGGAGAGTCATGTGTTATGATTTATGATGATTTGTGCATTATTATTTGGCTGTTTCTCAAACTTTTTTTATCACTAACAAAACAATACATGCTCGTTTTTACTATACATTAATCATTTAATTAAATACATGTCAACACAAGCCTATTTACTTTCATGCCAAGAATGCTTTTGGCATTTGTATCACTGATGCAAGTCGAGGCTCACACAAACATTCATCTCTAGTTTCACACTGCAATAAAACTACAGCAAGTTAAGGAAGAACAATCTTTGACATGTAGACCTACAAATGAGTGACATGACAAAAAAATAAAACCTACATAAACTGTTTCAGTAATGTTTAAGGTCACAAAGAGCCCCCAGTGGAGCTTTTTGCCACAGATCCTCCATGTGTCTAAGCTCTATGTTCTTCCAAAAATTTCCCCAAATTAAGTGTTTACACAATGCTAGTGAAGACAACTGTCTGACTCATCGCTTTAAAATCCTGAGATGACCTACTGGGATTCGATTTGATGGCTGCAGGCAATTAACAGATGAAAAAATATTTGCATATTATTATTTTGCTCCAAGTTGCACACAAGCTGCAAATTAGCTTTCATTACATGTTACGATGCCTGTCAAGTTACAAATGATTTTTCTCCAAGGAGGCATTTAGGATAAAACAAAGGGAAAAAAAACACAGCAGTGGTCTTTTTGTACAGATTACAGTTACCTTCAACACCTGCAACAATTTTCTGGATGCACTTGCGCCACCTAATGACCGCTCTACAAATATGATTCACAACATTTCCATGCTCATTAAACCACTCAGTGACCCCTTATGCTCCGTATGAAAGCATCTGCATTCACTAAGTTTCTGCACTCATTTATTCATGCCTTTCCTCACTCATGCGAAGCTAAACTGAAGCTAAATCTGCCAACACTAAACAGCCCACTTCCTCCACTGACATCCCTCATCATCTCCCACCATAACACTCCTTCAGGTCCGGAGTTAAAGAGGAGGTAGAGAGCTGCAGAGAGGGGAGTCAGGGAGGGGGTGAAAGCATTCAGCTCTCTGTCAACCTAGCGCAAGCCTGTGAACCCTTGACCCCCCAGCCCTCATGCTATCAGCTCACATTAACTCCCACACAGAGTGATGCCATTATTTTGCTCCAGAGACTCTATTGACACAGAGGATTTAAAGACCCATGTGCCGGTGGCCCCATTCCTTTCATATTCCGAGCACCCCCTCTTCATCCACCAGAGGCCGGGATGGCTGCGGCCCTTCTCCCATTAACAAGCTGCTTTTGGGTGAAACTGGGACTGAGATTAGGCTAGGTGTGTTATGTTTGCACAGCGGCCATTTTCATTTTGGGGGGTGGGGAGGGTGGTGGGGTAGAAGCGACTGCGGTAGTATGCAAAGTGTGTAAGTATTTGTACGCAAATGCAAGCACACACACACACACACACACAGTAGATGATGAGATAGGGCCTCACACAAACACATGTACACACACAAATTGGGCCCTCTGATCCAAACAGTACAACTATAACACACAAACACACACACACACACAAAATTGCACTTCTCATCTGAGGCCCACGTGTGTCATTAGTGAATTCCAGGCTGGCAACTCCTGCGGTCTGGAGTTTTTACAGCTCTCCAATAAGAGAGCAGGCTGCTCAGCTAGCAGGATCTCTCTCTTTCTCTCTCTCCCTCTCTCTCTCTCTCTCTAAGTCTCTCTCTCACACACACACATACACATGCGCAAACACACACAAAAACACACTTTTACAAGCTATGCTCTTCCCTGTAATAAGGCAACACAAACATGTCTGGGGAAACACAGGGAGAGTTTATGAGCTCACGATCAAATTAATTCCCAAGACATAAAACAAACCGGGACTTTTTAGGGTTTTTTAGACACAGTACACTTTAATTTCTATCATATAATGAATGACGCTGCTTAAGATAAAGTATTAAATCCTCGCTTTTAAGTTTGTACTGCTCTCAGTGGTGATAGCACAAATAGCTCGCTGCAAAAAGAGAGACTCAGGTCTCTAAAAGAACTCAAATATCTAAAAAAAATGTTATTGAAATGTGTGATACAGATATAGTTTTATATTATTCTTGACTGTTTATACTTTTAAGTTATTATTCAGTCCATTCCAAATAATTCTTTATTAATTGATATTTCACAATAATTCTGGTTTATTTCAGCATAATTTGATCTAATTCATTTGTTTTCTTTCGTGTATCAGTTCATATGTGTTGTCTGAAAAGATTAAGGAATAAAAAAAGTCAAGAAGAGTCAAGAAAGTTAAAAAAGTCACTGAAAGGTGAATGTGAATGACAGCATTTTTTCACGTTTAGCATTAGCCGTCTGGTGACTGACTGAAATGCAGTGAGGCAGAAACCACTCCATCATGATTTCCACCAGCGTTTGACAGCGCGAGTGGTACAGCACGTCATGTTTAATGTTTCTGGCACAGTCCTTAGTGTCATCGCGCTCAGCCTGGCTATCATCCAGCCAAAGGTATAATGAGCTCGTGTGAGAATGACAAGGGAGGGAGGGAGGAGGAGGTAGGAGGAGGAAGGAGCGGGGGTGGAAGGGGGCATACGACTTCTTCAATGGAATTTTTAAAGACGGGTTCAAACTGGAGGTTATCAGTATGTTTATGCTGGAGCGGAGGAAGTCGAAAAAACCTGTGTGTTAGTGTGTGAGTGTGTGAGTGTGTGAATGTGCATGCCAACATCTGTATGTGGGGGCTGGCAGCAATTACAGAGTCCTGCAAGCATTTAAGCCAACCACCATTTAACAGCTCTGTTTACCAATTAGATAAGTAGCCTTTGTTATTTCATTTCAAAAGCACTGTCTCTTAGTGCCAATCTCAGCGAAAATGGCCGCTACGCTTCAAAGCTGTTTTTATCCAACGCCTGAACAAAGGCAGGAAGATAGGTGGAATATAAAACAAATACCTCGCTGTAATTAAATTGCAATAATCCAAAACTTAAATGTATGGACGGGTTTTGTTTTTGGGGCTGATAAAAAAGCAGCAGCAATTCAAGTTCAGGGGTCAGACAGTCAGTTTCCTGCCGGTTCACCACAGGCCGTCAAACCTGGACTTCAAACAATGACGGCACTACTCATCTTTCTTCTCTCTTTATTTCTACTCTCGCCACAACTGAATGGATATTAAACAAATAGTCAGACATTCTGGGAAATAATCCTGTTGGCTTCCTTGCTGAGAGCTTGATGAGACGATTGATATCACTCTTAAGTGAATACTAAACTGTAGCCAGCAGACAATTAGCTCAGCTTCTCAAAAAGACTGGAAACAAGGGAAAACAGCTAATCGGTCCCTCTCAAACGATAATAAAATATGCCTACCAACACTTGAAGAGCTTGCTGGTTAACAAGTTTTTATTTCATTTGCTTCATTTCTTACAAAAAAACAAAGTTTAGGAACAACAATTTGGGTTTTATTGGCCATTTGCTGTAAAAATATTTATTGGCCAGGAGCAGCGACTTTCTGGAGTCTCTGCTGGTTGCCTGACAACTTCAAGAAACTAACCAAAACCCATTTACAATCTTATCATTTCATTTTTATACAGGGATTTTTGTGTGAACTAAATTAATTATGTACAACATGTTAATTAGTGAGCTTCAGAGGTGCTTGTAGGTGGACTTGGACTTAAGGTGGACGAACTTTGGACGGAGCCAGGCTGCCTGTTTCTAGTCTTTATGCTAAGCCAAGCTAACAAACTGCTGGCTATAACCTTCATAAGTAATGGACAAACATGAGAGTTGGGTCAGTCTCCTCATTAAATTCTCAGCTGAAAAGCAAACTGGACTATTTCTTGAAAAACTTTATGCCTTTTGTCTTAACCTCCAGTCTGAGGAGAGAGGAGAGCTAACCCTTACCTGCACGGAGAGGAGGAGAGTTTGGGGGCGGGGAGCAGAGGAGTAAAAAAAAGAGAGAGAGAGGGAGAGAGAGACTGGGTGAAAAAGGGAGCGGGAAAATGAGAGGGAGAAAACCTGCCAAGCATAACCAGCATCCACGGAAAAAAAAAAAAATGAAGAGAGAGAAAGAGACTGTGAGAAAGAGAGGGAGGGAGGGAGACCCTCGTCTTTCATCCAGTGCCAAGGATTAGATTCCCCTCCAGTTATTAGACTCTTCCACTCTGCTGAAAGAAGTGGGTGGGTTGGGGAGAGGGAGGAGGAGGAGGAGGAGGAGGGGAAGGAGGGGAGAAGGGGAGGATGGGGGGTGTAGTGGGGACAGAGGGACGAGAGGGAAGGATACAATTCAGCTACTGACCGGTCACCTCCGAGATGCTTTGTTTTGATTCAACTTTCTCAAATTTCTTTCCAAAGCATTTAAAAAAGAAAAAAAAACTAGAAATAAAATAAAATAAAGGGGAGGAAAAAAGAAAAAGAAAGAAAACACCCCTCCCTAGCTACAAATGGTAGGTTCTGTGTTGTTTGAGACAACTATCATTACAGGGCAACTTCAATCCAGCAAGCCACATTTAAGCTGGCGTCTCGACTATCTCTTCCATCAGAGGGCTGCGTTATCGCCAGACATGAGCTTTACAGTCGAACACAACAGGGCTCCTGCACACAAACACAGAGAGACGCACGCACATTCTTGCACACGCATACACACACACACACACACACACACACTCACACACCCACACACACACTCTCCTTCCTCCTCTTTTTCCATTGTAAAGTGGTTCTTGTGATGTAGCCTGCTGCAGCGTGCAACCAGGCATCATTCTCTGCTGCTCCTTGTGTAATTACACTAGAAATACATTTCTCTAATACCAGTCCATTGATTCACACAGCCGACCGCATTTCCTTGAACCTGCAGGGCAATTGAGCCACAGGAAAGTAACTGTGTGTCCCGGTAAAATTCCTGGGAAGACGTGTTTGGAGGCAGTTTCGAAAGCTCCTCCAAGAGGAAGAGAGAAAGTTACCGGTTTCCTGCATTTCTGCTGCTACTTCAAAGTGCCAGAAAAATTAAGCCAAAGACTTTCTCAGGTTTTACATACATCACTGCATGCTGGACGAACTCTGCTGCCGTGTCGTACATCATCCACCAAGACACCAAGTTCATGTCACCATGCACATCAAAACGCTGGAAATCAAAATTCAGGTGATTTTTCACTTTTTGGCACTTTATTACAGTGTATGCTGGTAACAAACTACAGCTAATCTTTATTTAATGTCATCACAGCTTTTTTATTCCTATTTTTTTTCTCTCTCTACTGTTGACCTATCAAATTAAGGCAAAATCAAATAATAGCACTTCAAAATGTAGATATTAAACATGTGCTTTTGTTAAGACCTTCCTCTGCCATGTTAATAAATGTGTTAGTATGTATAATAATGGACTATCTACAAAAAAATGTCAAAAACTTGAAGTAGACTGAAAAATGAGCCTGGTTATCAGCGCTCCTCAGAAACTCCGGACCTCCTGGTTTAATTTCAGTGAAATCAAAATGAGAAAAATGTGATAAATTTTGTACAAAATTTCTGAAAAGTGACATTTCAGCTGCACAGTGCTGGTATTTAGCTATTGGCTCCAGCACATGATGACAGATCTCACTGGTGCAGACTGGTTTATTTTTCTTTAAACAACAACTTCACCATTTTAGATCATGAATTTGGTAGCAAGTTCATCATTTCTACATTTTTACAGGTAAATGCAGGAGCAAGCTGCTTACAAGCTGCTCTGATGCATGAAGCAGCGCTGTGAAACGCCCCTTTAAATTAAAGACCTACAATAAATAAGCAGTAAGAGAAGAAGAAGAAAGCTTTGTTAACTTGAAGAACAGGTAAAACTAACTTACTGTAACTTTTTCAACCTGTGTGCCTACTTTTGAAGCTGGACAAAGTAAACTTGAACTTTAAATTATCCCAGATGAGTGGGTGTGGTGGGACTGAAGGGTAAATTATACTTTCTCAGCACACTTTGGCCGACAGTATTCAGGTTTAATCTCCAGTAGGTGTCACAGCAGCTACAGCATGAAGAGATTTATTGTTCTGCATACAGAATCAGTCTCTTCACTGTTGTAGCACCAGCGTCAAAGTAAATTGTTTGATCGATTGCTGTTGCATTCCTGCTATTCCTGATGTTATCATGTTCACATGTCATACCTCATCCGTGACAGGAAGTTGTGAAAACAATCACATCAAAGTCAAAGTTTGCAAAGTCTCTGCTGGCTGAGGTTGAGTAAATCTCTCTGCCGTGTTTGATGAGAAGAAAATTAGATGTTTCTTCAGCCTGTTTCATGTTGTCTTCACTATTAACAACAGCAGCTCAGTCGGAGGTTATATGCTGTCTGTGTAGCCTTTACAGCCTCTATACATGTTGTTGCATTCTTCAAGAAGACACAAACAAACAGGTGTCATGAAACTTTGACAGAGACTCCACTGAGAAAATCCATCGCTTCATGAGGAAAGATAATATGATTTAGCTTCGTTTTGCACGCATGGCTTAAAGAAAGATGGTTTACGCTTCAATATAGATACACAAGCAGACACAGAGAAGCAGAGTCCTGCAGTTGACAAGCCTCCCCTCCCAACACATTCCTGGACAGGCCCTCTTCCTCGACACTTCCTCCCCCCGCTCAGCCAGTCACAGGGGTCAAGTTGACAAGTCTCTCATTGAGCCTCACGTGGTCCGACTATATGGCCTTCACTCCTCACAACATAATTACACACATTTATTGGTGGAATGCATCCATTTGTTCCACTATGGGGGAGAAATTATGGAATTACTCCTGAAACATCATTTTGGCTGAATTTTCTGAATGTGAAACTCTCCGAGCGGGCGCACGCTGATGCTATGTGGACTGAAAATACTTTGCACAATCACTACACAGAAGTCACACAGTCAGGAGGTGACACAAGGACTGTGAGTACTGCAACAATGCAGCAGCTCTTTGAAGCAAAACATGCATATGAACAAACAAATTTTGCAAGAAAAGGGGACATTTCACACACTTTTCATCTTTAAATGTGCTTTAAGTTGGGAGTGAAGCAGCAGGATCTAAAAAATAAGCCTTTGTTGGTTTGATATGGGAAACATGTTTGCAAACAGTTGCTTATTCACACATCCAGACTCTAGCAGATGAATGTTTAACTAATTTTCACTCTCCTTTCAGATCTGTTTTAGTTTCCAGAAGTTCATGAGAAAATATCGGGCTCTGCAGCTGTAAAAGTGCAAATGACACTGTGAGAGCGTTAAGTGTGAACCAAAGAAGTAAAGTTGTGGGTAAAATGTAAACAGTGAGTTGATACTTTTGGTTAGAACTGCAGAGTCTGATAATATGTTGGTTTGTCGCTGCTGGAAACCCCTTCTGACATGCACGGAGTACTTTGATCAGTTGTTAAGAAGAAATATTGGTTAGTGCAGCTTTAAGAAAATGCACATGTCCTGTTACAAACAAAAGAAAAACACTACACTTTGAACAGTTTATTAAAGACCTCTCCTGATGTTTGTTGTCTTATCCATCTGGTATTCAAACAGTATTTTGAACTGTGATTGGTCCAAGAATCACATGACAAACAGGACTGATGCTTAGTGCCTTTTTAAAGCAACCAGCAACTAACACAAAAGGATCCAAGCTGCATTTTAAAATGTGGGCATGATAGCATCAGCAACTTCTGTTTTTTTCCTGAATAAATCATATTAATTTAAGTTTGTTTGCCTCCGTGTTTTTCCTGTGGTCATCCTCGTCCTCCCTGCAGGGACTCGGTGCCAACACAGGGGGGGATCAGACCCACCATATAGGAAACACTGCTTTAAGTTATTAAACTAAAAGATAATCTAATCAACAAAGCAAAAAAAAAGTAGGCAGTTAAGACTTAATAATGCTTCTTTTGCACAAAGCTGTGTGCAAAACAAGTCACAAACACACACACCAAAGTTATCCTCACTATAGGTGGCTAAATTACTAGAAAAAATGTCACTTCCCTCAAGAAAAAAAGCTTCAGTCTTAGCTCAGCATTGCATTCAGAGCTCACAGCCCAGGCGACAGTTTCCAGCATTTTGGAGAGTCAGAGCCTGTCGACATCTGCAAAGAATCTTTAGGTTCAGCAGCATGGCAGGATTCCATTAAAAGCCAAATTGCGGGTTGGCAAAAACTCTGAGGGAACAACGGAAAGCCACAGCCAGTCCTGTAATTTAAACCTTATTTTAAATTGTGATGGCCTGACAACATGGACTAAAAGAGAGGGGGCGAGAATAGGAGCTGCAAAGACAGAAAGACGAAGGAGAGGAGACGGGGAGAGAGCGAAAACTTGTGTACAACAAACATTCGAGGATACGTAGGCAGAAGTCAAATTAACGCTGAGACAAAGAACAGCAAACATGAGGAGGAAAAAGACGAGGGGGTGTTGTGATTCACTACAATGTGAGACAACTTCTACTTAATAATCTGGATTGCTTCTGATGTGTAACTTCCTCAATCCATGAACTAAGAGAGGTCAAGGGCTGTCAACTTAGCGTCAATCACATTAAAGCTGACTTAAACATCAGCTGTTTAAGCACCAAACACAGGGTTAACAAAAATACAGAGAGCAGCGATGCATTAACCAGGACAGAGCGGCCGAAAAAACAAGATTAAACACATGAAAATCCTTTCAAATAAAATGTGAATATCTCAGATGACCTCAAATATGTTTGGTGTTCTTAAGCTACATTCAACCAGGAAACCAGCTTTCTGTGTGTCAGCACGACATCATCACCTTCGACTCTACAGTTTATTTATTTTAGTAACGACAAAATACAGACAAAAAAAGAGCAGAGAGGGGTTTTAAAGTTTGGATAGTTTCGAGGCTAACTGAGAAGTTCCAATAACTCATTAAGATTAGTAAACTGAATTGAAATAACAGCACACAAACAGACCACACGACACCACAAAATGTAAATTCTTATTTCCTCTAAATGTGTTTTAGAATATTGGAGTAAACATTCATCAATTACACTTTTTTTTTTATGCCTGGAGACATCGATCAGTCTTACGATGCAACTCAGTCGTGTCCAAAAGACGACTAACAAGCCATCGAAGTTTCTTTGTTGTTAATCGACTTAGTGTTCAGCCAGAATACAAAACAAGAACATAAAATACATTTTTCATCTCACTTACTTTCTGAGAAAACTTCTCTCCTTCTCTCTCCTCTATTTTTATTATATTTATTTTCTGTTGCTTCTAATTTCCTGATAAAAACATTGAGTAATACAGTGGGTTACATTTTTTTGTTTTTCATTTGAGGAAATCAGGAATTTAACGTGACTGTTATGGTGATATTTTAGATGATAAGTCACAGGAAGATAGAAAAGAGATAAAGAAAGTGCAGGTTTGTCTGCGGTTCAGTTTGGTTAAAATGAGAAAAGATTGTGGTTTTAATTCAATGTTGACAATATAATCAGGATTTAAATTATTGCAGACATTTCTTCTATTAAACAAAGACTAAAAACTTTCCTTGAATCTTAATCAGTTAGTTTTATGAAGCTGCCATTAAAAGCAGAAACTGAATTGCAAGACGGATGGAAGGATATTTTCCTGGGAAACAAACAAACGAGTCACTGATACATTCAGTAGCAACAACTTTGTGACTTGCCAGAAAAGCTAATTAACAACATTTCCTTATTGTGTTGATAGAAAACACATTATGTCTCCTTCAAAACATATTTGCTGTTGCTAATTAGTTACATATCATCACAGTTTTTGGGAACAAAGGGCCGTAATAACTGTTAACATTCTGGCACTCGACATTAAAAAATGTGAAAAGATTCAAAAAACTGAGCGAAAGAAAAAAAATAACATAAAAAAGAGCTCTGGGTGATTTGTGTGCCGCGTCCTCAGCTGCGTACTCCGCTTGTAGTGAAAAAAAAAAAAAAAAAAAGAGCCGTGATGGAAAATATTTGAGGAAATGGCAAATGGTTAATGGGCCAGCACTTGATGTTGAATTCCATAGTCTAATGTGTCTCAGTCAGGCATAAGAGCAAGTGTTGTACGCGTGCCAGCAAACAGGCTGGAGGTTCAGGTCACTGAGAGGACCCGTCCAGACTTAGACAAATAGATTCTCGCTGAACTGCAGCGCAGTGTGGGTATTTACTCTTTTTTTATTTTTGCATTATTTTTACACCTTGGGACCGTCTCACGTGGCGTCTCGTTGAATATTTGTTGCTTCTGTGAGTCAAATCTTTACTTTAGAGCGCTAAAGCTTCGGTAGATAATTTTAAAAAAACCTGTGTCCAACTGTGTCGAGCTGGAGAGCTTCTGAGCTAAACTCACCAAAACAACGCAGTGGAGTTGCAGTGGAAATCTTAAAACTGTCCTCTGAACTTCAGAGAACGTCGGCGCGGCTCCGTGTTTCTTGAGTATTAACGGCGATATGTTCAAACATGTATCAGATGTCACTCTCCACAGTCAGACCCTCCTCCCTCCTCTTTCACTGCGAGACCCCTACTCCCCCTCACCTTTTCCAATTTCCCAACATTCCTGGGCCGTGCCCCATCAGTCAAAGGGCCAATTCATGGGGTTAATGCTGCAGCGAGTGCAGACAGGGCTTTGAGACAGGATGTTTGGCTGATACCTTGCTCTGCTTAAGCAAACAAGCCACCAAAATATGATTACTGAGGGCAGAGAGGGAGCAGTCTTCTTGTCTTACTTCAGTGCATCCAGGCCACACTAATGTCCACTAAGTATCATTGCTTTACTTGTTTCCACATGTTCAACAGCCTCAGAGCCTAATGATAACAAGGTGGACGAATGTTGGGCTTGTATGATGACGTCATACAGTGAGAGCAGACAAGGACACCATTGCATTTTGAGGGATTGTGTCTTAATCCCACAGAATAAAAAAAGATGATATGTAAAGTTGTCGATGCTGTTGAAAACACAACAATAAAACAATGAAATGCCTGTAAAACACAAGATGTCTGCAGCCTCGCCAGCAAAGCCAGACCATAATGCTCACTGCACAGCACTAAAGGTCCATAATGTTGCATAGCTCAAAAGGTTTTATCTGTCATGCCGTCAACATTTTAATGACATTATGTTCATCACATCAGAGTCAATTTAATTAATCCAATCAAGATCAGCCACAAGTATGAGCAGTTGTATAGGAACCACAATCAACCATCTAGTTTTAAAACAAAAGGAATGTACAGAGTATTAACATCATTTATAATATCTGATAAGAGGCAGAAAAAACTTAAAAAGTGTCAACTACCAGGTTCAAATCAATGAAAATCAAATAAAGATTTAGCTAATTAAAGATAAGATACATTCTCTGCATTGTCTAATATTAATCTCCAAAAGACCAGCTATTTCTATTACGCTGCTAAATTATGCTACTTTTTCATTAATATGGTGATGACACCACTGGCAATACAAGTAACCACGTTTTAATCACATGTGAACCTTCCAAAGTTATAACAACGCATCGTTTTATGTTCCTTCTGTCTTGACGTGAACTGAATGCAACATCAGTTTAATCTTGTAATGTTCGTTACAGTCATAAAAACTAAACTGACACTTAATTCAGTAATCACATTACTGTTACTTATTAAATGATCATGTCCCTACTTGCATTACGTAAGTTATTCACATTGCTGAAGTTTTAAGGAGAGAGACGCTCTGTTGACTACCCAGTGTCGAGCTTTCGCCCACAACGAGGAGAATTCAGGATGACTTATTTGCTTTTAATAAGGAGGACACATCTTTTTTTCTTTTACTTTGACACTAAAGTCATTAAAAATTTTCTACAAGACTTTATAAAACAAAACTTTGCTCTTGGTTTTGTGGTGTAACTCTATAAAAAGGCACGAAAGACAGATCTTAGCAGGGATTGTGTTGATATGTGGTCATATGTAAGGTCTGATATTAGGATGTTGGCTGGAAATTACTCAAAATAAACCATATTAGTGGTATTCTGTAATGAACTAAGTTTTTTCAATGTAATTTTAAATTGTTTGATACACTAAATTAAAAGTCAGCCAAGTTATGTGGCTTATAAATGGTAGAAGCAAATTTTATGACCAACTGACTAATAATGCTAAAACACGAACAGAGGCGATAAAAAGGCACATTAAATTTCAAGTCTTATCGTAACAGGAAGGGAATATTATGCAGAAAATGAAAAAAACAGTGCAATTTATCCAAGAAACTTGTATGTTGAGAAAAAGCAGCACAAGCTTTGACAAATTTACAGATAATATACATCAGGCATGTAACTTTTAGTCATAGATTAATTATGAAGGTATAAAAAAAAGCAGGAATTTGCCTCCTGTCCAACAAGCTGTGTGATGTGTGTGTGTGTGTGTGATGTGTGTGTGTGTGTATGTCTGTGTGTGGGTGTGTGGGTGTGTGTGTGGTTACGTGAGTGTCTGTCCTGATAGAACCCCTATGTGAGTACTCTGAGACGATCTTATCACTGAGTCAGACAGAAATTCCTCCCTTTCTGTCTCCCTGTCACACACACACACACACACTCTCTCTCTCTCACACACACACACACACACTGAAAATACACAGCTGAATGACATGTTTTGTTGGAGTCACGGAGGGACGATCCATGCAGATATAAGACCGCTAAACTTCCAGTAGACGTTTCTCTTTTTTCCAAAGGGGGCTGTTTGCTGCAGTTTAAAGGGAACGTTAACTGATCGAATGATAAAAGAAGCCGGGGCAAAGGTATGCATAGACCACACCCTGCTGCAGCCCTTTTTTTCTCTAAGCTCTGGCTGCTTTAAAAAAAAAAAAAAAGGAATAAAGAAGATGCTGAAGTGCCGGAGCACATGTTCAATGATTGTATTTGTTCTAAAGAAAACATCACAAGCTTTAGATGACAAGCCAAAGGATCACCAGCACAAAAAAAGGTTCATTTACACTCTTGAAAGATCTCACCAACATCAAGGGTTTGCTTAAGCTACAAACAACTCTCTAATACAAGCTCCATGTTCAGCTTTTTCTCTGTTTTTGTACTAACTGAAGCTCAGAGGAAGAGTCTCGTAACCTGTACAAGTTAACAACAAAAAGCTAAATGCAGATTTCTTGGCCGCCTGTGTTGAGTCAAGTCTCTTTCCTACTCGAGCTCTTGGCCTGAGCTCCAGTTCTCGGCTCCAGAGCGATCTGGTGTTGGGGGCAGGGGACCAGAGACCACACACACACACACACAGACTCACCCAAACACTCCACACACCACATCTTGTAATAAAACTGATCTATTTCCACTCATTTCGCCAGGCAGACAATGGGAGTCAACCTCTCTCACTTCTCAGTTTGGACGAGGCTCAAAATCAGAACAAAACTTAATTGACTTGCGACCTTGACTGAAATGAACCTTGAATGATTTTTTTAAAACAACACTCTGTGTCCCTGTTTTGTCAGTGTAAAACAACTTGAAAGTACTTTAGAAATAAACTTGTAAATGTGCAAATAGGGGAACAAAGTGATAAATAGCCTGATTATTTGTATTAAAAGTATGTGATTATTTATCTGAAGCTTGTGGTCTAACCTCTGCAGAGCTCAAATAGTGGTGAGTTTTTATATCATGGCAGGAGTTTATATTCCATAATTAACAACTTACAAATGATAAGTACATACGCTGGTTTTAGACCCATGCATTAAATTTGACAACTTTAAGGCTTTGAAGACATGTAATGAAAAATATATAGGGGTTTCAGTGTTCATTTCTCAGAATTTTTATTCCTGTCAGCGTTGACAAAACTTTGAAACAGCTTTTAAACCTTCCTGTCACAAAACAAAATGCTTAGAGAGTTTAATCCAAGTAATGAAAGCCTCTTATTTTTGCTCAAATCTTCTGAGAGTGGTGAAGTTTGCATCTCATAACTCAAGACGTCAGTATTTCTCAACAACTGGCTGCAGCTCTGCCTCCAAACATGGAAAACATAACTCAGTAAATGACTTCAACTTCAAACATCAACTTTGACAAAAAAAAAAGTCTTAAACGGACAAATAAACCTACAGAAAGTCTCACTGGGGCGCTGCAGACTCTTCAGACGATGTCCGCGATGTCGTGACTACACTACGCAGACTTCATAGGTGCCCATTCACCTTTCAACACCGTCCACGGGTGAGCCCAGGGAGGCTTGATCGAGTGGGTTTGTGGGTTTCTTCTAACGCTTACAAGGACCTCTCCGCCCGACCCTAGCACGTAAACAAATAAAGCTCCAGTTTCATCATCTAGAGGGGGCTGTTTCCTGTCCAAACGCAGCCCTCAGCCTGACCCCCCCTCCCACCCCCCTCACCCCTCTTCTTCCACATATACACACACACACGCACACAAAATTCTACACCTCCGCCTCATCAGAGTCACTCGGCCTCCCCCACCCCCCAAAATGCCAGCCTCTTTCCACTGCTCAATTGCCGAGAGGAATGGAGGGATTTGAGGGAAGAAAGAGGGAAAGAGGGGGATGGGTGGCTCGAGAGGCAAAGGGGATTGGGAGTATGCACAGGGATCTTATTGCAGCTTCGTCCCAGTGAAATATTTTGCTGTGGAGAAAGCATAGGGAGAGAGAGAGACAGAAAGGCTACACTGCTGTGGCATCTAGATAGCGAGAGACCCTAGACCCCCACCGAGCCCACCATGCCTCTCTGACAATAGGAGCTTTATGCTGTGGAGCTTTTGGTTGTCTTAACAGCCTTTGAAAATAGGAAGGAAAGCAAAACATAATAACACCAGCAAATGTGTTTCACCCTTTCATGTAAACTCACAGAGAGGATGCATGCGCAGTGTGTTTGCATGCATGAGTGTGTGTGTGTGTGTTTCTAAGCGCACACACACTCCTGTAACTCAAAAACTTCCCTTTTCCATTTGTGTTTCCAAACTTAAGTTTCTTCTTCAGGAACTTTCAAGGTGATAAACCACTGAAACAAAGATCTACCTGCTCACAAAGTTCATGTTCGTCTGCAGCAGTGATGCGAGTTACTCACCTGTGTAGTCTCTTGGCGTAATGTGAGGCGGGTTGGAGAGGGGGGGCACAGTTTCAGTGTAAGACAGACTTGAGTCTGATGAATGCAGAAAGAGCAGAAATATAGAGAAGAAAGGTGAGATCAAGATTAACATTTAAAAACAATTGAGGTAATCCACTAATTATGAAAAATGATAATTGCACTTAATCAAGCAAAAATGTCAAACATCTCTGGTTACAGCTCATTAAATGTGAGGATTTGCTGTTTTAAAGTTTTAAACAATTATAAATATTTAGTGTTTAGGGCTGCTGTTGTGTCAAAAAGCTGAACGTTTTCAGACCGAACACAGTCCTTCAAACTGCAGAGCAGACTGCCTGTTTGCACAAACAGAGGCTCCCTATTATAAACTCCAGATGTAATGCTCATCAAAGGGGAAGACGAACACAGGTAAAGCCCACTAACTCTGCAGTTCTGCTGTCAACACAAGCAGCTTCTCAAAGATAATCTGTGTCTCCAGTCTAAAAGTATGATGGTGACGACACCTTCTGTGTCATTTACAGGTTTGCAATGAGGTGGAGACTTCTCCAAAACTCACCCAGTGGCTTGTGTTCATCTGAACGGGACAGAGAGTATGGGGGAGGAGGTGATTCTGGGAAAACAACGAAAGATGAAGGTTGAGTTAAAAGTCATACAGTCTTAATCCTAAATGATCAACTAAGAGGAGAAAATGCTGCATTAATCACACTTCAAGTAGCTTTAGTTGCTAATTAACAATTAAAAATTTAAGCATAAGACAGTAGTGCTACCAGGTGTAGATTTTACCATGTGAAGATCTTGGAGACAATGTGGATAGTTAGTTTGTTTTTAATGTTTTATTTACTGTCAGGTTCATACAAATGTCCTGCACATGTAAACTTCTTACTCTCATTACATGTAACATTACATTGCAGACAAACAACTGCGTCGTCCGTTTCATACTATACAAATAAAATCTACCACAAAAAGGTTTCCTTCCTAAAACTCAGCTCAGGTTTCTTCTGATCATCCACTGAGAAGAGCTGGAGCCGTTGCATCATCACGTAACGAACAATAAAATGTATTTTGTCATCAGTCTCACCCAAGTCACATAAAAAACAAGTATTTCCTCTTTAGGCCGCCCATAAAACTCACCTGTTTTTATAGCTAATGGCAAAGTAAAGACTATGCATATGAATGTAAGTGTGCACACACACAGATCTTTGACTTTTGGCTGCATTTCTGCTTCACAGAGACTTTATAAACTGTTTTTGTAAGGTTATATGTTTAAAATGTAAGTTTGTACTGCACGTCAGAACGCCATCTCTCTTAAAACCTAACAAACAGTTTGCATAATATGAGTACATGTTTGCAGGATTAGAAGCATGTGTAGTATCTGTTTTGAACTTTGTATAATTTAACAACATAACTCAGATCCAAGTATCACATTCTAGGTGACATATCTCGATTTTTAAGGGAACTGCATCCTGTTTCTGCTTGTCTGACATGTTGTTTAAGTTCAAGAGAATTCATTTTTCATTTACACAGACTCTCAGGGTGACTTCGGTTTCAAAGCAGCACTGCAAACTTCAGTATTGCTGCTGCTGCTGCTGCTGTTGTTGCTGGGATGGTCCCTTCAGTCCAAAGTGGACACGGGTTTGTGGCTGCGGCCCCTTTAAGAGCAGAGCCAGTAATTGCCGGAGTCCTCAGTCAGTCAGATACCCAGCGAGTCAGTCTGGCGCCAGCACTATGCAAACTGTATATTATCGGCACTCCTTCACCTAAATAACAAGAGGAGGACCTCCTTGTCAAAGGAAAAAAAAAGAGCCTAAGTGCAACTTGAGAGCGACCTTCAATTGGATGATGTGGAACGCAGCAAAGTTTTTTTTGCGCAAATTTAAATAAGTGTGTAATGTGTTTGGAATGTCGAGAGGAAATCAAAGCAATGGTTGTTCAAAGTAAAAGCCGAGTTATGAAAATGTTGTAAAAGTGTAGGGCAGGCAATAAAAGACAAGTATCGGTGACATTTCTTCCGATGAGGGTTGTTCAGTGTTGCATTTTTCGCTTTTCTTATGCGCTTATTGGAATTAGTGCACACGTCTGCAAGTTTAAGAAGATTTCATCGGTAGTAGCTGGAAAAAATAGAAATAACTTCGTGTGCTTTTCACCGTTTTCACGCTAGTGGACACTTAAATCAAACTTCACTTTTTAGCTGCAGGCATCAGGAAAAACGGCACTGGTTTACTGGGAATCTGCGTTGATTCAATGTTATCTTTCATATGAACAATCAGTTTTAATGATGCATAAAGTTTAATTGGATTTATGAAGCTCTTTAATTTTATGAGATCAATTTTAGTCTCTTGGTCCTCGTGACTTTGGACCTCCAGGGGCTCTGGAGGGAGTCTGAGGGGCCTCTATTGAGATATGTGATGGTTTCATTTTACTGATGCAGAGTTTCAGTATGACGGTATATTTACCTCTGTTTCCCCGTTGTTATTGACACATTTTGATTATTGCAAGTTAAAAGGTGTTTTTAGGGAAAGGGTCTCACCCAGATCTGGCCCTCCCACCCCGCCCCTCCAGTGTTGATGTCCTTACCTGGCCCGCATATGCGGCTGTAGTGATAGGGGTTGCAGCACACCTTTGCGCTGTCCACTGCGCCGAAGCTCTGGCAGTGGCACAGCGTTTTGAGCCGTGCTGAGAGCGGCAGGTCGCTCCAGCGGTACATCTTACACAGGAGATACTGTGGGGAGATGTGATGAGCACCGAGCCGCAGCTCCGTGCTCGGCACCATGACGCACTCGCTGGTTATCCCTCCTTTGGTATCTACAGCCTTCACCAAAGCGTCCAGAGATCTCTCCTTGAGTCTTTTCAGAAAAGCATGAGCAGTGCTCGCGAGTTCCTCCTCCAGCCCCGCATGCCTCGGTGCGCACTGACAAGGCCCCCCTCCGTCTTTCCTCGGGGCCCAGTAAGGGCTCCGAGGTCGGAGATCCCATTCCCCAAACAAACAACACGTCACTGTCCTACTGTCGCCCTCCTGTCCACGCCGAGAGCCTCTGTGCTCCGGGACGCACATGGCACCCCGGTCATCGTCAGGCTTCTCCTCTTCCTCCCTCTCCGCGCTCTCCGTAGGGTCTCCGGCCTCCCCCGCGAGTCCCGGAGCCGGGTCAGTGTGTGTCACCGACCGCTGCTCATGTCTGTGGAGCTTTCCTGAGTGTCTGTCACTCGGACCGTTCCGTCCTCCCTCACCTCGTCTGCTTCCATCCCGCCCGTCGCTCTCGGTGACCAGACGGCTTCTCCAGAGTCGCCGTACAAGACCTGAGCGTTTCGACTTGAACATACGACAGCCTAGACAGTTTTGGCAGTGTCCTGTCGGTCCCGTTCGGGGCCCGGGAGATGCCACATCGATTTACACTCGACGCGCAAGACCGGTGGTTCGTGCACGGTGCGCACAACATGCGCAGCCGGTGATCACCGTTCTCTGGCTCTCCCGCAGCATTAGAAAGTAATATTCAGTCATGCGTTGAGTTAAACATTGCTGAACGCCTGAAGAAGGGAAAGGCTACGCACAATCATTGCCCAGTGACCCGCTGTCGCCAACTCAATTAAGCCACAACTTTTGCCAGCCCTCTCACAAAGCCTTCAACTCCCCAACTCTCTGGAGATCCTGCACACAATCCACAAACCATAGTTAGACCCCTGAAAGAGGACTATCAGTTTACATTAACAAAACAGGGCAACGGGAAACATTAATCCAAAAGTTTTCCCAGAGTTTCTTCTTGAGCCTTGTGAACCCCTTGATCCGTAAAATCCTTCCTTCACCCCGAAATAAATCCTCATAACACTGAAATCCCGATTATTTCTGTTGCTGTGGTGGAAGCAACAACTCCGCTGCAGAGTCCCGGGATTAAGCAGAGATGACCGGGGACTCCGGTGCCAAACTCCGGGACGGATTCCGTGCTGAGAAGTAGTTTTAAAGAGAGCTGGAGTTACTCCACTCTCCTCTCTCCTGCAAGTCCTCCTCGGACGAACACACTAACAGCCAGGCACACGCACACACGCTCCTGCACAAACACCAGAGTCAAGACAGACAGAATAAAACCAGGCTCGTTTGACGATTGTTTTTCAAAATAAAATCCTCAACGATGAGCGCATTTTGCAGTTTGCAAGAGAAAAGAGTCTAAAAGGTTATAAAAAGTGGGATGATACCAGTCTTTACGGAAAAACATATTTTAAATTATAGATGCCAAAGGCTCTCTGCACATAAAATTGCAAAATACACAAGTTAAAACTGAGGAGGAGCTTTTTTTTTTTTTTTTAAAAAAACACATGGTTTACACCAATAATTTAATGAAAAGGGAGATGTATATATAGTCAACAAAGTAAAATCTGGTTCTTATCCAATTTGATGTCAATTAAACAACGAGTTATTATTGCAGACTTTTTACTGCCCAACGGACCTTTTGTAATCTGCTAAATTAGATAAAGGATTAAGTAGAAACCAGTAGCTGAGAGTATAGTCCTATCATTGATATATTTTGTATCCAAAATTGATGTCCTCAAAGGTCTCTAACCCTAACTCTAACCCAGGAGACATCTAATATCCCAAAATTCAATTCCACAATTGTCTTAAATTATACCTTAAGGGTAAATATGGTCCTACTCTTTTTTTCCACCCCGAACTTGAAGAAAATGCTTTTATTTTGAAATTACGACCAGTGAGGCTCCTGTGTGATTCTGTCTCCATTGACTTTTCCTCCCTCTCTCTCGCTTTCTCTCTCTCTCTCTCACACACACACACATATACACTCACTGTCTCTTAGTCGCTCTGTCTTTCACTCACTCTCTGTCTTTCTCTCCATACGGTCTCACCAAGTCTCTCTCTCACTCTTTCCCTTTTCTCCCTCTCAGTATCTCGCTATGTTTCTTTTTCTCTTTTTCTCTCTGTCATTCACTTTCTTTTTCACTACGTCTCTCGTTTTAACTCTCTATGTCTCTCTGTCTCGCTCTCATTTTTCCTTCTCTCTCTCTCTCTCTCTCTCTCTCTCTCTCTCTCTCTCTCTCTCTCTCTCTCTCTCGGGGCCCCAGAGGAAAGCTCTGGAGCCATTGGTTGATTCCCGCCATCATGTGCCAGTCTAGACACTTTGGCGGCTGGGAGCCGCACTGATTGTTGCGCAAACATGGTTTCAAGTTTCTTAACTCTTAAAGACGCAACATCCTGCTCTGCTCTGCTCGAGCTGGAAATGTCCTGCAGCCTGGAGATCACAGTGAGAAATCAAATTGATCTCGAATAAATAGATGCATGACAACAAATAGACTATATTATAGTAATGATAAAGATCTTCATGGCTTGAAAAATATGCACATGCAGAAAGGCCAACAACAAAGAAAACACATATGAATGAATAAATCCCTCCCAAATCAGGTGAATGATATTATTTTATTAAATCAATATTGTCAGAAACACCTTAAGAGTGAGCCTTTTTGAAAATTATGAGGTAATTAATTAATCTACTGCTCATATTTCTTCACTGCTATAAGGCTCATGAGGTCTGACGTACAATTTTGTTGGTCTTGGAATAAAGTATTCACATCTTTCACTTAAATAAAATTATCTATAAATAATGTAAAAAAGGCCCCTTCAAATTGATATCAACACACTATTTTATTTTATTAATATGTAGCAGCATTTGAAGTGGTTAACTTCTAATTATACTGTTGAATAGTTATTTCTAGGGCAGTAATACAACATGTTGCATAATCTGAGTACCTTTGTGATACATTAAATATTCCAAAATAACTTTTATGTATTCAGTAAAGTACAGTAGAGAAGTAGAAACAGCATTAAGCATTACGGAAAAAAATGTACATAAAAAAAAACATGTTGATTATCACACTATTATACAAATCTTTAACATTATATTTAAGTGCATTTATATGTTTAATTTAAAGTACAGTAACTAAGTGCACATTTACTGAATTTGCAGCACTAAGAAGAAGGAAATGATGCATTCATGGAGATCTCGGCTTGTTTAGCTTCAGCAGATGTTTGTCACCTCACTGCATGATGGTTGGACTTAGTTTCTTTTCAGATAAAGACCCGTATTGATTGTTATCAGTCACCTCAATGAGTACTTCCGATTTGCATTCTTAAAAGCAGTTTTACTGCTAATATATCTCAATAATTATATAAGAGAATTGTGCAAGTCTTTGGCACTAAAGGTGCATTAATAAATAACTGTTTACGGTGATATTAGACTGATAATATGATGTTGATGATTAGGCTGCGACTCAGGAGGTAGAGAACGATTGCAGAGTTATGTGGTTTGATCTCTGGCTCCTCCCGCCCACATGTGGAGGTGTTTTCGGGAAATTAATAATATTAACTAATGATAGTTTGCTGCCGTCAGTGTGTGTATGTGTGTGTGTGTGTGTGTGTGTGTGTGTGTGTGCATTAAAGATTTATTGTTTGGATAAAAAATGTAGGAGTTCACCTTTAACAAACAAACAGAGGTTCAGTTACAAACCCTAACTGCCAAAACAGTCAGTGTACACACAGATGAATAGATATATCTATCAAATATTAGCTCAAAAGAGCATTGGGGGGGTGTTGGGGGTGAACAGGGGGCGAGGGTATCCCCCAGTGGCATCATGCCAGTCCACACACTGCCCATTTCTGTGCCAACATGTCCGCCTCCCTCCGCCGCTGCTCGAGCATTCTAACAACTCTGCAAGTGTTGTTTGGAGTGAATGTTACAGCTGTGTGATGAACACAGTCGCTTCAGGTGAATGAGAGTTCACACCTCGTATCAGAAGAGTTAACCCTGCGTGTCACCAGCATGTTCAGCTATGTGTGCTGCACCAGGACCAGTGTGGCCAAACTCTGCTGGGGTATGTGAGGGACCACAAGGCTGGCTGAAGAAGTTGGAGTCAAGTTACAATGATAGAAGGAGAGAGTCGAGGAAGAAGAGGGGTTAGCCGTGTGTGTGTGTGTGTGTGTGTGTGTGTGTGGCTGCACAGGGGTTCACTGGGCACCTGTTCAAAATGTGTTCCCTTGTGTAACTCAATCAGATGCAGAGATGCGGAGAGAGAAGTGTTTTTTGAAAGGGAGTTGAATGTTTCAGTGGCCACATAAACACCACTGGGACTCACAACCTGCAGGAAACGTGATTTATTGCCCTTTGAAACAATATATAAACGTATGTATTTTATCCAACAGATCACAGACCCGTGAGAAGTTCAGGAGTTCTGACCATCCAGCATCAGTCCACGTCATCCGCGGTCAACGCTTGCATTGTTTTATTGTTTTCTGTTACTCATTACAGTTAAAAAGAATCGAGAAGAAAGTGAGTTGAGGGTACTTCAGCTGAGTCAAACACATAAATCAAAGTGGGTGTAACATACATTCCTGGTAGTCAACGCAAAGTTACACAGCAAGCTGTCAAAGGGAAAATGCAGCAAGTTTATGATCAGCTCAGGTGTGGCTCAAAGACTGGATGCATTTTTGTAATTCTACTTCTATTTTTACTACTTCTATGTTTTACTTAAAAACACATTTAAATCTTGCAGCCAGGAAAAACTCAAAAATTAAAACTTTAACAGAGAAAATAGAGCCTGAACTCTGGGATCTGCTATTTGTCACATTTCCCCCTCAGATAAAAAGCATATATTTGAAACTATGTAATAATAACAGCAACAATGACATCAAAAGGCCCAACCCAAGTGGTAATTAATGTGAGTCAGACAGGATGGCATTAACTTGAGCAATATTCCCTCCCTATCACATCCCACTTCTTTGGAACATCCTGTATGCATTCATGGACAAATATAGTTCCCATAGTGTGCATTATAATGACTTTGTACATAATAAATGGCTTATATACATACAGACCAAGTACTATATGTTTACATTTCTCCCAGATAGTACAGTACAGTAGTTACAGGGTGCAATAAAACAATTTTGTATACAAAGCAAATATGCACATCAAACAACAGCAATACCTGCTCTTATCATTATATTATTTATACTTTATAATAACAAATAGTGTAATCTATTATATCTATTTGATATTTATATTCAGCAGTCAGCACTTTAATAGTATCTTTTATGTTCTTCTCGTTGATTCACTATTATAAAGAACATATTCTTATTTTAAAAATTCATTTTTATACAGTATATTTTTTTTACTGTATGCAATGTTTCTTAAATTACCTGAATCTAAGATAAACAGTCAGGAAACCTCTGAGGCAGAGCAATGGTCTGTGCAGTCAAACTATCAATAAATTATTTGTTTATTCTATATTTCTTTCAACTTTGCATTGATTTCTACACAAAGAAGAGGATAAACAGTTGAGGAAGAATAGAAGACATTGAGAAGCATAGCTTGTCTGTGCAAGTAGTCCTAAAAATGACCACAAATGCATTTTATGCATCATTAGATCAGTAGAGAGATAAAAGAAAAGACTAGAGAGAAAGATAAGAAATGATCTGTAAGAAACATTATGGACTAATTTGAACTGAGGACACTGTTGTTTGTTTTTGTGCTTTAAACCTCTCGTAAGCACTAACAAATGTCATATTGATCTTTACAATATTGGAATTATTTTGTCCTTGCACTGTTTATTAGATGTGTATTATCAGACTTGTAAAGTTTAACATGTTTACAGATCAAACTGGGTAAAAAAAATTGCATTGGAGTCACTTTCTATTGTAGAAACACTCCCTGTGGAAACTGTTAACAGTATTTTCTGTGGATTATGACTTAATTTTTGGAAAGACATGATGCTGTGGAACCTTTTAAATGTTAATCATCATGAAAAAAATTATATTCACCTCATTTTTCTTTGACTGGATGTGGAAATTTCAGACAAAGACACCACAAACCTGGACAAAAACCCTGCAACTAACTGCATTAATAAATACCAGTGAGAAAATAAAGGGGTTTCTTTTTTGGTATAATTTGGGTGAATTGACTATTTAAAAGAATCTGTATCATTCCAACAATGGCTACTGACGCCATGTAAAAGCATACTGGTTGGGTGTGTGCTGGTGATAAGGTGTGTGTGTGTGTGTGTGTGTGTGGTGTGTGTGTGTGTGTGTGTGTGTGTGTGTGTCATGGGTTTGGAAAGCGGGGTATAAAGGTTGGTGAGAGAGCAGACAGGGTGTCCGGCACCAAACTGCCTCCCAAAATAAACGCAGTCCCTGCGTCTCTGTGTCTGTCCGGTGGCAGACCCGCGGGCTCCCACAGCTCCGGCGGCAGCGGCGGCGGCAGCAGTGGAGTCTGGGGCCAGTCGGCCTGTCACAGGAACAACATGTCATCAGCTTCATCGCTCCCGTAATGGCTCTCCTCTAAACCAGAGACATGGCAGACGGCATGTTGCCCCACCAAGGCGGCAGTTTACTCTGCACTCACACATACACACATGCTTACATAAACATTCATGTACACACAAACACTCCTGCTGCCCACTCCCATCCACTTACGGGCCAGCACTGAGAGACTAGGAGGCCCCCTTATGAAAACATGCAAGGGTGCTGGAGATAATGTCTAGCCAGACCTCTGTACTCACGCCAGGCTGCCCTCTTCAAATGAGGTTCAGAGAAATCTGTGCACACAAGCAGAGTTAGAGACATTTAGCCAGCCACAACTAGCTGCCCCTGTTTTAAAGGAGCAGTTCAAAATTTTAGGAAACATATGTTTACTCTCCTTAAAAGGGTGTAATGAGAAGGTAGATACCACTCTTATATTCGTCCGTTGATTATGAAGCAGCTGGTTAAATGAGCTTTAAGCAAAAACTTAAAACAAGTAAAAGCTGGCTTTTAGCTTTAAGTGATATTTTTACAAGATTCAATATGTGGCTTAAAATGTGGTTATTAATGTGTCCAATAAATATTTCGATTGACTCACCAAGATGCAAAGCCTCTGTAACAAATGGGAGGCGTTTGAAATTTTCCTCCCCATTCCCTTGAATTGAAAACTACAAACAAATATGGAATGTGTTTTAAAGTTTTAAATTGTAATTTTCAATCGTACCATGATATTTATACTAGTGGTGGGACTCGATTAAAATTTTTAATCGAGTTAATTATAGGGTCTGTAATTAATTAATTAATCGAAATTAATCGCATTTTAATCGAAAACTATATATTGACAAAACAAATTATATTCTCAATAAAAAAGCCTTTTTTTTTTCAAGAGTCATTATGGCAGCACTTCCTG